>BSBK01007361.1:377500-544585 GCA_027943335.1 Chamaecyparis obtusa
GCCCATGTGGCTTTGCATATTGTAATTCTGAAAGTTTGTAATTCCACATTTGTGGAGATAATAAGAAGCCAATTTTCTGTTCTTGCATATTGTTGTTGTTTCTCTGTTTCTGTTATGTGTTTATGGTATTAAGGGGAGCACCCTTCATCAACATTAAGCATAAACATAATGAAAGAACACTTAACACAACACCACAATTTTGGTTACAAGGAAACCCAAATAGGTAAAAACCCCGGTGGGAATTGACACCCACTAAGAATTGCACTAGTGTATTATGATCCCTGTTAGAAGATCTTACAACCCTGTTAGGAGTTGATCTTTACAATGCAATAAGTATAGTGACCTAGTCAAGGGTTGGATCCTATTAGGAGTCTTTTACAATTAACCTTGTTAGGGGTGAGAACGTATTGTCCGAGAGCACACTGCTCAAAGGGGTGAAGGCTGCAACCTTATGTTTAATAGATACACACTATATTTGGATCTTGGTGAACTGCGCGTAGACCTGTTGTCTTGATTAATTCCAATGAATAGCATAAAATCTCTACTATGTCACATAGACCTTCTGTTGATGGCTCAACACTTCGCACTCTCTTCTCTACTCTTATTTCTCAACTATTAGCCATACCTAGCAATCACAAATGATTGCCTATAAGTACCTGTAGGATTTGAGCAATACAAATCCACAAAACTTGAAGATCACCTGCATACAAAAACCTATTACAAGGAAGTAGAGACAAGAAGAGGGAAAGGGTTTGACTCAAAAATACGAAGAAGAAAATATCCTCAAATAATGAATGAATTAAATGTACAATGGATCATCCTTATAAAGGAGATCGAAAGCCTTGAAAGGAAAACCCTAGTGCATGTAATAATTAGTTAAATTATTACAAGACTAATGCATGCAAGTTTATATTTAAAACAACAAGTGCATAAGTTTAAATCAACTAGTGCATGTGTGTTTAAATATAAACAACTAAAAATAAAAGTGTTGACATCTTAAGAAAGGAGTAAAGTTAATTAATATAATTAATACTTTACTCTAACACCCCCCCTTAAGATGAGGAACAATGTAGCTACAAACAATGCAAGAAGAAAGCAAAGGAAACTACAATGATGAAAGCATAAAAATGGGTCCTAGTAACATGGCTTGATGAGGTACCCAGCTCAACCAAATCTCTATAAAACAAAGAAATAGAGAAAACCCAATGGGAAAAAACCCTACTCCAAAAAGAGATATAAAGGAAAGCAAAAGAAAAAAAAAATGACTTCAAGAGACTCTCTCAAAGCCATTAGTACAATGTGTGTTGCTAACCACCCCATGAGAGAGGATCGAGGCTCCAAAGCCCCCCCAAAATGAAAGAACCCCTAGATCAATGAACAAACCACTGTGACTCCAATGCAAAGGAGTGAAAGTCAGTGGACATTGAAGAGGTAACCTCAAAAGATGAGGTGTCACTAGAAAGCTGAGCTGATGCTCAAAGGAGTAAACACGAGCATCCTGAAAGGGAATCCCCAATGTAGGTGGTGTGACAGGTGTGCTGAAACTGTCATGAAAGAGGAGATGAATGTCCTTTGTAGAATCCTTAACAAGTGCACCCGATGGCTCAATGAATGGAGCTAGAGGGTTAGGCAGTGCTGAAGAAGAATCCTGCTGAAGAGAGAAGACCTCAAAAGAATGAGGTGTGGCAGTCATAGTAGTGATCTCAAGAACAATACAAAGGTTCAAGCGACCTGACTGCACCACATGATGCTCTCACGAAAGAGGAGAGATGTGCTATGACAATGGAGATGGTGGACCAAAGTGTAAGAAGGTGTAGAGACAGGTGGAATGATCAATTGTCCCTTAAGCAACAATGCCTCCTATTGCACTATCCTGAATGAAGATTGAATCTCCAATGAACTCATCTGTCTTCCCTAAAAAAGAGAAAACAATACTTGTAGAAATTAAAAAAATAGAGTTGTACAAATAAAATATGATCGATTACATTGTGCTTAATTGATCACAAAACTTAGATTTATAATGATTAAATAACCATAATGATTGAAATTACAGAGGAAAGAAATTAGATCTAAAGAGAGATGAAGAGTCAACTAGTAGTCCTCCTTAGTTAGCTTATACAAAAGCAGAGCATGCAACATATACTTTGGAGTAACTCATGGCAAAAACCACTGTTGTAGATGCATGATTAAAGGAGTAGAACTGCATGTTTGTATGCGCTAACACCCCCACTTAAGTCTAACTAAGGAGAATTAAAGCTAAAGCAAAGAAAATCTCTTGTGACAACAAAATTGTGGACATCTGTCGAATGATAACTACCATAGTGTTGAATGAAGAGATTCCTCTAAAACCAAAATGAAGATCAGAATCAATCTGCATAAGTGCCCCCGGTGACACTACTTGAACCAAGAACAGATGGAAAACAAAGGAAAAACATCTGTTAATCAAAGATACATAAGACAATAATCTACATATGTGCTCCCAAACAATGAATAGATGGAAAACAAAGGCAAAAAATCTATCATTCAAGGATGCAGATGACACATAAATCTGTATGAGTGACTCTATCGACACTAATCAACTATGCAAGAGTAAAGTGCTGGTTGAAAATACAGGTGTTAATTGTCTATACAACTTATCAACTATGGAAGAAAAGAATCATCAACACGAGCAGTAGAGAACCCCTCCATAATGTTGAAAGGAGAGGAATGACAGGTCCACTGACATAGTGTCTCTAAAGAGAAAAAGAAGACAAGGCCCATGTGAAGAGAGCATGACCTTGACCTTTCTTTGATGTGGAATCTAGCTTAGCCTCTATTGCCATAACCGTTTGATACAAGCCTCTACTTGTGGGTCAAAGAAGAATCTGTGGCATGCATTTGAAATAGTTGAATGGTGTGGGAAGAGCAGAGGCTGAAAAATCCATTCTTTGCAATCAATCTGATCTTTAGAACCTACGAAAAAAAACTTGCACTTCTCCTTCCTAGCACCTAAGCTCTGATACCATGTAGGATTTGAGCAATACAAATCAACAAAACCCAAAGATCACCTGCATACAAAAACCTGTTACAAGGAAGTAGAGACAAGAAGAGGACAAGAGTTTGACTCAAAAATATGAAGAAGAAAATATCCTCAAATAATGAATGAATTAAATGTACAATGGATCATTCTTATAAAAGAGATCGAAAGCCTTGAAAGGAAAACCCTAGTGCATGTAATAATTAGTTAAATTATTACAAGACTAATGCATGCAAGTTTATACTTAAAACAACAAGTGCATAATTTTAAATCAACTAGTGCATATGTGTTTAAATATAAACAACTAAAAATAAAAGTGTTGACATCTTAAGAAAGGAGTAAAGTTAATTAATATAATTAATACTTTACTCTAACAATATCTTTCCTCTAAATGATATAATCAAGTCAACCTATTAGAACCACCTTTAAATCATATTATAGAAATAATAGAACTCTTCAATAACATCTTTGTCGGCTCTACTAAGCACGCAACATGAACTGGGACCTGTCCAACTCAATATGAGTGAACACGTTACTTCACACTGTCGGCTCCACCAAATTAACTGATACTTTCTCCTCATGTTGAATTACTTTATGTGCTCCTAACCAAACATCCTTAACTTTCTTATTAACATAAATCCAAGTGCACATACTAAGATGATAGGTGCAACTACTGCAATCATATAAACACTGTCGGCTCTTCTAAGTAGACTCAAGAAATTGTGACTATCAACTAGAGACTTCATAACTCAACCTATACTGCATATCTGACTCTATGTCCATGAACATAACATCATACATATTTCTAGAACATAAATATAAATGTGCAAGGCTCTACTATATATGACAAATCATATATAGAACTGTTCTTGGGACCTATCAGAAACACTCACTGATATACACAACTGTACTACTATCTTTACTCAGAATCAACCTGTACGTCAATAATATCATGTTGATAATATATCCATGTAACATATTCTCAAGGCTCTCTCCATCAAACTTCCACACATACTACTTACCATATGTTGTCATCAATGACAAACATACAGTCAGCACTGACTTGCTAGCAAATCTCCAACAATCTCCCCCTTTGGCATTGATGGCAACATATGGAATGAAAAACACCACCAATCCAAATGTCTAATTATTTTATAACATTCTCCATTTCCTCAACAAAAATCCCCAAGAAAGTATCCTCTAACTGCTGCAATATTCTTCAATATTCTCCATTTCGTCAACTGTACTACTTCCCATGACTATATTTTTAATCCCCCTTTATACTTATTTTTTATTACTATATATTCCTTATTTTTACGTTTATCATGACTATATACTACTCCCCCTTTGACATCAATGTCAAAGGGCACCAAAAACATTAAGCATCGGTACTACTCCTGAGGTAGAGTAGTCAACCTTTCATCAGTCACTGAGGACTTATGCACTCCTGCTATCTCTAATCAAATTCAGGGAAGGGAATTACTCCCTACTTCTCTTGGAGATACTCAAAAGTATCCTTAGGTAAAGGCTTTGTGAATATGTTTGCTAGCTGATCTATTGTACTCACATAGTCCACCATTACTTCTTTCTCTACTAATTTCTCTCTTAGGAAGTGATATTTTATCTCAATATTTTTTGTCTTTGCATGCATCATAGGGTTCTTTGACATATTGATAGTGCTAGTGTTATCACAATGAATAACAATAGGGTAGTCAATCTGAATACCAAAATCTTTTATCATTTGCTTGATCCACACAATTATAGAATAATTCAATGTTGCTGCTACATATTCTACTTCTGTTGTTGACTGAGAGATATAATTCTACTTTTTACTTGTCCAAGTAACAAGTCTGTCTCCAAGGAATACAACTCCTCCATAGGTACTCTTTCTATCATCCATGCATCCTACCCAATCTGCATCTGTATATACATGAAGCTTTACATTTTCTGAATTAGGATACCATAAACCATAGTCTAAGGTTCCATTCAAGTATCTGAATATTCTTTTTACTGCCATGAGATGACTTTGCTTAGGTTCTGCTGCAAATCTTCCAACAATTCCAACTACATTGGAAATGTCTGGTCTGGTTTGAGTAAGATATATAAGTTTACCAATCATAGACTTATACAAGGTTATGTCTATTGTTGGTGAATCATCTTCTTTTGAAAGCTTATATCCTATTATCATAGGGGTACTTACTAGCTTGCAATCATGCATCTTGAATGTCTTCAAGATCTCTTTCACATACTTAGTCTGATTTATGAATATACCTTTGTCTATCTACTGCACATTCAATCCCAAAAATTACTTGATAGGACCAATCATGGTCATTTCAAATTCGTTCTACATCTCCTTAGCAAATTCTACACCAAGCTTATCATTACCACCGAATATAATGTCATCAACAAATATAGCAACTAAAAATAGTCTATCAGATGTCTCTCTTATGAATAAATTACAATATGCTGCTCCTTTCTTGAATCCAATCTTAGTAAAGTAACCATCAAGTCTTTCATACCATGCTCTAGGGGCTTGCTTAAGTCCATAGAGGGCTTTCTTCAATTTTCATACCATATCAGGTTTGTCTGATAAAGTAAATCCTTATGGCTTCTCAATCTATACTTCTTCCTTCAACTCTCCATTCAGCAATGCTGACTTAACATCCATCTAGTATACCTTAAAGTTCTTGAATGTAGCATATGCTAGAAACAACTTTATGGCTTCCAATCTACTTACAGGGGAAAATGTATCTAAATAATCAATTCCTTCTCTTTGCGCATATCCTTTACATACTAGTCTTTCTTTGTTTCTTACCACTATTCCATCTTCATTCATCTTATTTCTGAATATCCATTTTGTTCCTATTACATTTTTATCACTAGGCCTAGGGACCAATTCCCATGTGCCATTCTTAATTATCTAATCTAGCTCTTCTTTCATTGCTTCATGCCAATCTAAATCATTGCATGCATCTTCAACACTTAAGAGTTCAATATGTGATAGTAAACATACCTCTTCATTTGTTGTGGAACTCTTTGCTTTTGATCTTGTCATGACTTTGCTGCTCTGATCTCTAATGATGTCTTCCTTTGAATGATATCTAGATGTGAATTTAGAAACATTAGGTGTGACTTTTTCATCTACCTTTTGTGTTTCTTCTTCACTTGTTTCAGGGTCATTGAATAGAACACCTATGTGGTCAAACATTTCTTCAACAACTGCTTCACTACTGGTAGGTCTAGGTTCTTCTTCAATCATAGGTGCATAATCATGGTATCTCTCTTGAATCATAAAATTCTCATCAATCTTAACATGAGCACTTTCAATGATCCTCTTCAATATCAAATTAAAACATCTATAAGCTTTTCTTTTAGTAGAGTAACCAAGAAAAATACCTTCATCACTTCTTGCATCAAACTTGCCAATTGCTTCATCTCTCTTGATGTAGCACTTGCTTAGAAAGATTTTGAAATATTTTATTTTAGATACATTCCCAAACCATAGCTCATAAGGTGTTTTGTCTACACCTGGCCTTAATTGAATTTTATTGATAGTATAGACTGCAGTATTGACCGCATCTCTCCAATAGGTGTGTGTGACCTTTCCTTCAATCATGATGGTGTGCAATGTGTCAAGAATGATCCTATTCCTTATCTTTGCAATTCCATTCTGTTGAGGGTTTCTAGGGGCACTTAGCTATCTCTTTATCCCATGTTCTTCACAGTACTCATAAAATCTGTTAGAGGTGAATTCTCCTCCTCTATCTGATCTCAGACATTTAATCTTCAATACAAACTCATTTAGTATGATCTTGTTTGAGTTGGTCCACATAGGTCTATATGTATCAGATCCAACTTTTTCTCTATCGAATTATGCTTGCTTCTAAAAGAATTCCTTACATGCTTTCCCATCACACATTCCCTACATATTGCATCAATTGGTTTTGCAATGCTAGGAATATCTTTTACTACATTTACATTACTTATCTTTACTATGTTATCAAAATTGATATGACAGTATTTTGTGCCATAACCAATTGTCATCTACTTTAGCAACAAAACAACTTGCTTTAGGATTAAGCTGAAAAACATTACCTTTAGTCTTTGGACCTGATGCAATCATTTCTCCTTCTTTTTTATTGATGATTCATTTATTATCTTTGAACTCCAACTGGTAACCTTTGTCAAGCAACTATCCAACACTTAGTAGGTTATGTTGCAAACCATCAACATATAGAACATCATCAGTGTTGTTCTTTCCATCCAAGGTGATGGTTCCTCTACCAATGATAGGTTTAGGAGTGTTGTCTCCAAATATAACCATGCCTCCTTTGTATCTATCCAGATGTACAAATATATCTTTGTCTCCTATCATGTGGTGTGAGAAACCACTGTCAATGATCCAATTTCTCCTGATGTCAGCTTGTGAGATCAGTGCTAACTCTTGTGAATTATTTTCATCTTCAAGAGCAATGAATCCAATTTCATCCTCTATTGATTCTTCATCTGATACTCCATCTCTAGCATAGTAACATTCATTTGTATACTTAGGCTTGTAGTTATTTTTGAACTTCTAAACTCTTGTAGGACACTTGGATGCAAAGTGACCAATCTTATTACATGAAAAGCATTTAAATGGTAATTGACCTTCATATTTTCCTTTTCCTTTCTTTTCTCTTTTAGCAATCATAGCAATGAAATCATTTAGTGTTTTCTCTTTATCATCATCATCAAAATTACCAGAGGTGTTCAAGGATTTCTTACCATGTACTGAAGCTTTGAATGTTGTTTCTCTTTTAGGCTATGTCTTCAATCTTGATATCAAAGGCTAAATGCTTATTGATTAAAGTCTCTCTTTTAAAGTCTTTTGTGGACTGCATAGTTTCATCTAGGATGCATATCTTGTCATCATATTCTGGTGTCAAATTAGTCATCAATTTATCCATTATGTCTTCTTCTGAGATTTCTCCACCATTGTTTCTGATTCCTGCAACTGCTTCATTAATCCTTTGATTATAAGCTCTGACATTCTCATCAGGTAGAATCTCTAATGTATTGTATATTTTATTTCATGTCTTTCTGCATGCATTCTTGGCTTGAATATCTCCTTCAAACATGTCTTCTAGGTACTTCCATATCTTATAGGCTTTGTCCATTTTCTTGATCTTTGAAAACTCACTGTCAAATAGGGCACTGAGAAGGGCTTCTTTGGCAATAGCATTTGAAGTTAACATCTCCTTTTGCTTCAAGGTTGCATCTTCTTTTGCAAGATCTGCTAGTGAAGGAATCTCAACTTCTTTGGTAGCTACTTCAAAAATATCAAAGGCAATGCACTACAAATGTGTCATCATTTTGTTCTTCCAGTCTAGATAATTCTCTCCATATAACTTAGGACTTTCTTTTCTAAAGAATACCATCTAATCAACCTCAAGCTGTTAAAATTTCTCTCTGAGGCACTTGGCTCTGATACCAATTGTTAGGAATAGTCCCAAGAGATAACTGAGAGGGGGGGGGGTGAATCAGTTATCTACAAGATTCAATTCTTTGTCCAATTAAGTATATAAGAGCATTAATCATAAACATAATGAAATAACACTTAACACAAAACCACAATTTTGGTTACGGGGAAACCCAAATAGGTAAAAACCCCGGTCGGAATTGACACCCACTAAGAACTACACTAGTGTATTATGATCCCTGTTAGAAGATCTTACAACCTTGTTAGGAGTTGATCTTTACAATGTAATAAGTACAGTGACCTGGTCAAGGGTCAGATCCTTTTAGGAGTCTTTTACAATTAACCCTATTCAAGGTGAGGACACATTGTTCGAGAGCACACTGCTCAAAGGGGTGAAGGCTGCAAGCTTCTGTTTAACAGATACACACTATATCTGGATCTTGGTGAACTACATGTAGAACTACTATCTTGATCAGTTCCAATGAATAGCACAAACTCTCTACTATGTCACATAGACCTTCTACTGATGGCTCAACACTTCACACTCTATGCTATGCTCTTATTTCTCAACTATTAGCCATACCTAGCAATCACAAATGACTTCCTATAAGTATCTTTCCTCTAAATGATATAATCAATTTAGCCTATTAGAACCACCTTGAAATCATATTAGAGAAACAATAAAACTCTCCAATAACATCTTTTTCGGCTCTACTAAGCACACAACATGAACTAGGACCTGTCCAACTCAATATGGGTGAACACGTTACTTCACACTATCAGCTCCACCAAATTAACTGATACTTTCTCCTCATGCTAAATTATGTTATGTGCTCTTAACAAAACATCCTTAACTCACTTCTTAACATAAATCCAAGCGCGCATACTAAGATGATAGGTGCAACTACCACAATTATATAAACATTGTCAGCGCTTCCAGGTAGACTCGGGAAACTATGACTGTTAACTAGAGACTTCATAACTCAACCTGTACTGCATATCTGACTCTATGTCCATCAACATAACATCATACATATGTCTACAACATAAATATAAATGTGAAAGTCTCTACTACAACCGTACTGCAAATCATATCCAAAAATATTCCTGGGACTTGTCAGAAACACTCACTGATATGCACAATTGTACTATTGTCTTTACTCATAATCAACCTCTGTGTCTATGATATCATGTTGATAGCATATCCATGCAACATATGCTCAATGCTATCTCCATCAAACTTCCACACATGCTACTTACCATATGTTGTCAACATTAATGAAAAACATATAGTCAGCACTGACTTGCTGGCAAATCTCCAACATAATCAACTTGAGATAGAGTCAATTTCTTGTTCTTCCTATCTTTGTGAATTTCAATTCCAAGGATTTTTTTCCTGCCCCAAATCCTTCATAGAAAAATAATGTGCTAATTATTGTTTCAACCCCTTAATGTGATCCATGTTAGTGTGCGTGTGAAAATTGTACCTGTTAAGAAGCCACAACACTTAAGTAAAACATTACAGATTAATGATAAGCGAATAAGCAATCTACAAATATATCATCAACCAGGTGATCTACTACCTTCTAAGAAACGTGAGTATGATATTCTCAAATTTGACCGAGATCAGTGAATATGCAACGTCTAGATGAAGGATTTAAATGCTGAAAGGATTGAAATGAATGCAACATTTAATCTATGCTTTTGCGATTTTCAATGCAATAACAACAATTAATCTAGATGAAAAGTGATCTAAACTTGATAACAATGAAATCAAACTAAGCCATGAATGCAAAAACTAGAAATTGAATGATAGAAATTGATCTAAAAAATGGCACAATCTCTCAAGAACTCAACAGTATAGTGTTGTTATTCTCAAGATTACACATGATTTGTGAAGAACCAAGGGTTGTTTATATACAAAATCCCAAATTTGAAAAATCATGGAAAATCCAAGAGTCACTCCTTGATTGACTCGAATTGATGGGCAAGTCATCATAGAATTAGAAACAATTAACTCTCAAAATTCATGCAAATCAGCTTTATGACTCACAATCAGATGTTGACATCATGCAAATAAACTTTTTAACTCTCAATCAAGTCTCAAGTTTAGAAACTTAATAAAATGAGTCAAAAAGTTGATTTTGAGTTAACTGACCTTCTGAATTTTGCATAGATAAATATTGATTTTATTTAATTTCCATGTGTTTTATTCTCAACCCATTTGATTTTAAGTTAAAATAACTGATTTGTGGGTTAATCAATTATTAAATCAAATTTTATTCAAAATCATATTATTAATTTGACAATTCAATTTTAATCAAATAAATAAATATTCAATCAATTATTTTAGAGTTTTTGATTAATTGTCAAATAATTAATATTAATTAAGAATAATTTAATTAAATCTAATTAAAGGGATTAAGTGGCTAAATGAAGTTTTAATTAATTAAATATTCAACATATTCAATTTATTGTACTTAGGATAAATAACATAATATCATTTATCACCAAATAATATTTAATTAGAGATAATTAAGATAGATTAGGAATATTCCCCAATGCAGATTTGTGATAAGATCGATTAGGGGTTTGATAGCTTGATGTGCAGATGTGCCTTGGGTTAGGACTTCAGGGTTAATTTTGATCAATTTGTTGATGTAGGAGGTTAATGGTACTGAAGCCCATTTTTGGGGTATTACATTTTTCCCCTCTTTAAATTACTGTGCGAAGCGTAGTGGTTCAAAGATAAATCTATTTGTTGAGACCCAGACTCAATTATGTGGTGGAGAAACTGATCCTGATTTGATTAGCTGATTCTGAGACATAAATCGATTGAAAGATTTGAAGATGTTGATTCAAGTCCTGATTGACCAAAGAATCAAAGATGATGTCAACAATAGCAACTCTGAACCTATGATTATAAAGAAGTGATAAAACACCTGATTCTGAACCTATGATTACAAGGAATTAGATATCCTGACTCTAGACCTGCTTGTCCAAAGGAATCGAAAGGATACCAACTTTGAATCCTTCAATTATGAAGAATCAAGGAGATAACACATCTAAACTGATGGTTATGAAGAGATGATATAGTTTACAAGATTAAGAGAATACTAGATTGATATGGATTTCGATGAATCTAATATTCCCCAAGTGACAAGGACTTTGATGAAGTCAGCAATTAGACGTGGTTGTCTTGATTATTGAAGAAGATTTGTAAAAGTAATAGATTTGATAATGATTAATGATATATAATACCATGCCCCCTTTAGGATTGAAATCAAAATCTGGCTAGAAAGCTAGTGTGTATTGATATAAAGCAATGTGATCGATTCTGGAATTGGTTGCATATGTCCAGGGATGCATTCTGCATCATTTAGAGGTCCTGTTGACCAAGTTTGACCATACATTGAGCATGGTTGACCAAGATGAAATTTTGAAAATTTGATGTAAGATGATCAAATAAGTTGAGATCTAGGTTCGTTTGATGCCATGAAGGTCGATTATGCAAGCAGTCGGCTGTCTTGGGTCCAAAATTTTAAATCACATTTTTCATAAGTAAAATGATCTCAGATTTTGATTTTGATCCCAAAAATGGATTCAGGACATCAAAATTAACTAGGGGTGTTGTTTTCACGCCAATCGAAGCACTTTTGAAAATAAGGTCAAAACCTATAAAAGGCCAAAAGGGGTCATTTTCAAATCATTTGTGCCATTTGACTTTTAGAGCTTGTGGAGCCCTCTAAGTGAGAAAATGGTGGTTCCAGTGTCTTCACATCGATTCGAGTGATCTCGACGATTCCAGCGACCCTGACAGTATGGGAATCAGGTAAGTGAACTTCTTAACTCCCCTTTGCATTGAATTTAGCACGTGTTTATTGAATTTTTTGAATTTTTAGCCAGTTTTTGTCATTTTTAATTTTTTCACTCAGATTGTCATATGACATTTGGTGCATTATCGTACGTCAATTCAACTTTGGCTAAAGTGTCGTGTGTGTTTGCCTAGTGTGTCATATCATGGGAAAGACCCATTTCTCATACAACATTTCTTGGCATCCCTTATTTGTCGTACGATAATATGTCTAGAGTCATTTCAGAGTAAGTGTCATATGGGTTATTGTATAGTGTCGTATGACACTTGACACCAATTTTTAATTTCTTGAATTGTCGTATGAAAAATAGTGAGCTTTCTTAGGGTAGTTAACGTGATTTTTCAAAAATTTTGATTGCTCAACTAGATTTAATGATATTTAATGCACCTTTTAGAATGTTTAGTTTGTTGATTTGCGTGCATTCAACATTGATTTAGATCAAGTTATTGATGTTTCTCTTGTCATTTGGTATTTGCAGATTAGGTATCCCAACATTCATATTAGAGTTTCACACCCAACCACATAGAGGCTATGTATCTCACTTCTAGACCCTATGAGGGTACACCTGGATTCTTGTGGGTTTGAGCATCTCATTGGTTTGCCTGAGATTAGGGAAAATTACAACCTTCTCACAGCGTTGATCAAGAGGTTTCATTTTGCAACCCAAACCTTTAATCTTCCTATAGGGGAGATTACTATTACTCCAAAGGATGTGTACCACATTCTCAGGATTCCATTCCATGGTCCTCGCCCTGACTATCTGAGCTTAAGGAACACAAATCTTTAGGTGTTTCATATGGTATTTGGGGAAGATGAACATATAGCTTCATAGATTCCATGGGAGACCTTAGTTCAGAGATATAGGCGCACTCATCGGTTAGAATGTATTATAAAAGGAATGATCAGAGGAGTGATCATGTTTGGCCATCAGCAAAACAATTTCCTTATGGGTTGGGCCCTAATAGTGCAGAGATTGATGGCCCACCCTGCAGATCTTGGGTGGGGATAGTGCCTATTGGCACATATATTTTTAGAGATGCATGAAGCAGTATACCATGAGGGAAAGAGCTTCATCCATAGATTTTTAGTCTTACAAGTCTGGGCATGGGAGCATATCCCTATTTGCAGGCCGATATGCGGGGATGAGAGGCAGCCTCTAGTGTATAGATATGTTGGTTATGTCACCCAGGCCAGGATGGGTCAGGTTGGGTACTAGTGACGAGTACTAGATGGCATGACGATCATGGTATGGACACCATACTTACAGGTTGAGTCATGGCCCACAGCTAGGGTGCAGTTTGGATATTTTTGTGAGAGTCACATGCCCTCATTGGTCAATCAACCAATGTGTTGGAGAGATTTTTGATTACTTGAGTATGGAAGCAGTATGGCCTTGTATAGGATGCCCCATAAGAGTTCGCATCATATGCCCGATAGGTACAAGAGATGCAACTAGGCTAGAGTCCATGACTATCATATGTCATATGTATGTAGGAGTATAGTGGGCTATAGAGCTGGGACCGGGATTACAGAGTGCAAGTGGTAGACGCAAGCGTCACAAACACATACAGGGTACACTTGTTAGAGAACCCCTTCCTTCAATTTTTAGATCCTACAGAGCCTATCCTGATGATGGAGGAGGTCGATGATGTTATAGGTGCTCTCCATGACAAGGGTCAGAGCAGGCATGATACATAGATTTTACCTACATGACAAATTCCTCTGGTTCAGAGAGTAGTTGGTGCCCCAGTACAGTAGGTACCTAATATTAGAACTACCCCTAGGCTGCATGCGGTGCCATTGGCAAGACCATTAGTTTTATAGTGGAGACATACCAAGGGAGATGGCGGATCTACATACCAAGGGAGATGGTGGATCTAGGTGTTGTGGGTAGCACTATTGGTGTGGATGAGGTTCTGGGAGTAGATCAGGATGTTCCCATGGGTGAGGTAGAGGATGCACCCGATTTTGATTTGGGAGCTGAGGTGAGATGCCAAAAGGTGAGGGGAAAGGCGGTGGGAGGAGAGAAGGATGCAATAAAGGAGTGGTTTAGACACACGCCTCAAGACACCATACACCAACTCTTTCAACAGATCAGAGAGCTGAGATCCTAGAGACTCTCTCTGGAGATTAGATTGGCAGAGTGAGAGACACAGCTATGAGAGTTGAGAGTAGAGACTTAGAACTTGAGAGCATAGGTAGTGCATCAGTCCAATCAGATAACTTAATATGTGTCGACCTATTTTGCAATTGTCCCAACAGAGTGCATGATACCGACCTACTCCCAGTATATGCTAGCTTTAGAGGAAGTGAGGGCACCGAGGGCAGATTCACCACTTGAGGCCCCAGTTGGAGGAGGAGACGCACCTAAAGTCGAGGATCAGGCCAATAGCTGATTTGATAGCATCCTCCTCATTTTTGCAGATTTTTGACCATTTTTATTGTACAACTATAACTCATCATTGATGATGTATTGTATGCACATTGTGCTTTGATTGTATTATAGATTTTGATATGTACCCCATGACTATATATATATATATATATATATGATACATCTTTTGTTTGACTTAATGGCACTTGTTATTTCAATTTATGATTGTTCATCAGGTGATGCAAATATATGTGATGCTTATTTTAGTTTCAATGTATGTATGATTATGCATTATGGATGAAATGATGTTATATGGATTATGAAAATGCACGTCTTTATTATTTATGTAAATGTATGTATGCAATGGATGGATAAAATGATTATGAAAAATGTAAATGCAACAATCCACATGATGTTTTTGCAAGTACATGAAGAATTCAAGTGAATCATTGTCAAAAAGGATGTTTAACTCAAGGTGATGACTTCTTGCTTTTTATTTGAAGAGACCTTCACATTACCCTTGGTCTTTTAATGTTTGAAGTGTAATCGTGAGAATATTAAGTGCTATGTTGAAATTAAATTATGAAAGACATGCAACCAGACACCATGCAGGACCCAAATGAAATGCAACCTAGGACCTAGTCACTAATCTTTTGTCGGTCTTTTTCATCATTGAATAGTTTTGGTAACACCGAATGTCGATACAATGTTCACTGGCTAGGCAACCATGAACATATGAATATTGACGTTTAGTCAGATTCGTCAGATTAGACATAAGCACCAAGGCACAAGAGCCAGGATTGTTAGAATAACTGAGAGGGGGGTGAATCAGTTATCCACAGTCCCAAATCAAAATGTATAATCCAAAATAATTTACTTAAACTTATGCAGCTCAGTAACATAAAATACTATACTATCTGTGCTTTTACCGATTACCAGTCAATAACAAATAATGATTACCGACCAAATCCAACATGCAATATGTAAAGTATGATAACAAAAAATCACCACAATGAACACATAACACAAAAGATTTAACATGGAAACCTTGTGAAGGGAAAAACCACCTGGGACCGGCAACCCAAAAATGTTCACTCTTCTGAAGTGAGGTCAGTGAAGACCCAACCCTGTTAAAGGTTACAAACACACTGTTAGGTGTGACCTTGTTAGATGATTTTAGACCAACCATTATTTTCCAACCAGCATTCACTATGGGGTTGACAGGATAACAATGTTCATTCTATGAATGAAACATAAAAGACTTTCAAGTCCACTCTGTTAAGAGATTTCTCTGTTTACAATGGTTAAAATGTAACAGCAGTTGATCTAATTACAATACAACTTCAATTGCAGATTATCAGATCTATTTTAAGCTCATTCAAATCCTCTGATCAGTATATCAATTCTATATCACAATAATCAATGACTTACTGTCGCTCGGTAATAGCTTTTTGATGCTTGATAAACTTTGCAGTTTGGATCTCCTTAACCAATTTGATCAGGCATACATGAAGCTTCTTCATGCGATAGTTTTGTAGTCTCCTTCTTCTGGCATTAGTTTCATAACAAAACTCTAGTCTCTTAAATAGACAAGTAAATTTTTTTCTTCTCCTCCATAAGATTTTTCCGCTTATTCTCCTTCATCCATTTTGTCACTTAAACCTTCCTTGGCTGATGTATCAGTAACACATTTTGATTTCATCCTTTAGATCTTCCTTGAATTATGCTAGTCGTTGATCTTCATAACAAACATTATCTCCATCACTGATTTCAATGTACTTTACAACTCATCAATCCTTATCGGCTAAACTAATCATTTAGTTCCTTTCTCCTGCTTAGTTAACAAAGAAATGTGTCGGTGAATACAAGCTCAGTTTATACTGTGCTCGGTATACACTAAACTACTTGGTGTATACTGTGATGCTTCATCAATCGACCACATTGCCTTGTGTCTTTCAGTTCTTTTCCTCATCATAGATGAATGAAACATAATCAAGTCAATAACATAAGGTCATAGACTCATCAGCAAGTTACACAATGTAATCCTTATCCTCATCTGTCATATACATCTTCCTTATGTAGATATTTCTATTCTTCATCTCTTTTACTCCTTTTCTACAGATGTTTAGTTATTGTAACTTACAATATAAGTGTTGTGAAACTAGTTGACATCAATGACAACATATTACTGATTTAATCATATGTAGAAACTCAGTGATCTCTAATCACAGATCTTCAATTAGGTTCTAAATCAGTTGTAGTTCATCAATCTCTCCCTTTGGCATTGATGGCAACTCAAGTAATATGAAATATACCATACACATACCAAACATGTATTCTACAACTCTGTGAACAAATGTTGTACAAGCTCTCCCTAGCTTAATATGTTTAATCACTACGTTACTCAATAGCATTACCAATGCAGCTTTGACATTCTGCAGATATGATCTCTTCATCTTTTGGATTCCTTCTTATGTTCTCAGTAACTAATCTTCAATGCTCTTCCTTTCTTTTAGTTTGTCTCTCCCTTAGATAGATGTTTCAGTATTCTCATCAGTGTATCTTGTTTCATATTGTTTATCTCTCCCTTTGACAACAATGCCAAAGAAATAAATAAACATATAGCTCTGTAGTAGCCATGTAAATCTCTTTTGTCCGGTGCATTCTCTATATCTCTATATACCAATAGCTCTAATACCAATTGTTATAATAATGGAGAGGGGGGAAAATCAGTTATCCATAGTCCCAAATCAAAATGTATAATCCAAAATAATTTACTTAAACTTATGCAGCTCAGTAACATAAAATACTATACTATTTGTGCTTTTACCGATTACCAGTCAATAACAAATAATGATTACCGACCAAATCCAACATACAATATGTAAAGTATGATAACAAAAAATTGCCACAATGAACACATAACACAAAAGATTTAACGTGGAAACCCTGTGAAGGGAAAAACCACCTGGGACCAGCAACCCAAAAATGTTCACTCTTCTGAAGTGAGGTTAGTGAAGACCCAACCCTGTTAAAGGTTACAAACACACTATTAGGTGTGACCTTGTTAGAGGATTTTAGACCAATCGTTATCGTCCAACCAACATTCACTATGAGGTTGATAGGATAACAATGTTCATTCTATGAATGAAACATAAAAGACTTTCAAGTCCACTCTGTTAAGAGATTTCTCTGTTTACAATGGTTAAAATGTAACAACAGTTGATTTGATTACAATACAACTTCAATTGTAGATTATTAGATCTATTTTAAGCTCATTCAAATCCTCTAATCAATATATCAATTTTGTATCACAATAATCAATGACTTACTATCACTCGGTAAACTCTGCAGCTCAGTTCTCCTTAACTAGTTTGATCAGGCATACATGAAGCTTGTTCATGTGATAGTTCTGCAGTCTCCTTATTCCAACATTAGTTTCATAATGAAACTCTAGTCTCTTAAATAGACAAGTAAACTATTTTCTTCTCCTCCATAAGATTTTGGTGCTTATTCTCCTTCATCCATTTTGCTGCTTAAACCTTCCTCAGCTGATGTGTTAGTAACACATTTTGATTTCATCCTTTAGATCTTCCTTGAATTATGCTAGCCATTGATCTTTATAACAAACATTATCTCCATCACTGATTTTGATGTACTTTACAGCTCATCAATCCTTATCAGCTAAACTAATCATTTAGTTCCTTTCTCCTGCTCGGTTAACAAAGAAATGCATCGGTGAACACAAGCTTGGTTTATATTGTGCTTGGTATAGACTACACTGCTAGGTGTATACTGCGATGCTTCATCAACTGACCACACTGCCTTGTCTCTTTCAATTCTTTTCCTCATCATAGATGAATGAAACATAATCAAGTCAATAACATAAGGTAATAGACTCATCAACAAGTTACACAATGTATTCCTTATCCTCATCTATCATATACATCTTCCTTATGTAGATATTTCTATTCTTCATCTCTTTTACTCCTTTTCTACAAATGTTTAGTTATTGTAACTTACAAAATAAGTTTTGTCAAACTAGTTGACATCAATGACAACATATTACTGATTTAATCATATGTCATATCTAATCAGTAACTCAGTGATCTCTAATCATAGATCTTCAATTAGGTTCTAAATCAGTTGTAGTTCATCAAGGATGACCTGAATATCATGTCCATTTTGATTTAGCAATTTGTATAAGCATCAGAGCATAAATGCTATGATGACCTAAATACACCTTGCATACAAACACACCAAGAAATGGGGATTTCATCCTTTCTTTGATGTGAATTACCCGTAGTGACCCTTTATCGTTCACATCCTTGGGTAATGTCTCAGTTCACAGTAGGAGTAAGAAATCACTCAAAAGAAGAAAATAAATAAAAGATTATGCCCTTGTCCTTGCCTCTTTTAAATCCTATGAAGGACATCATTAATTAGCTCAAGGGACATAATATGCAAAAATCTCATGTGAAATAGTCAACATATAAAATATTTTAGCCCATATCAGAGATTTTTTTGTTGTAGCAGTGATGTGTTTGTTTGTGTTGGTGCTAGTTGCAAAAATCCTTGACTGGTAGGGAGACAGAAGAACTAACTTAGATAAAGCACTGAAGGACACTGACTTGGATATGACTCATCTAAGGTATTGAGGACCATAGGATATGACTAGGAATGCCCCCAAGTTATAAGCATTGACTAGTTGCAGACTCTTGTTGTGTTGTGTCAGACTAACTTATTGAATTGCAAGATATATACAAACTAAAACAAGAAAGAAAATAGTGAAATTACCAAGATTATTTTGATAGATGGAGCATTTCATACAAGTGGCGATCGTTTATTGGGTTTTCACCATCTTGGTAGAGATTCTATTTTTTCTACCAAGGTGCCTGTTTACCAGGTTTTCACCAAGGCACTTTTTTTTTCTTCTTTTTTTGTACTTTTGTATTTTTCAATTTATTTTTTGTTTTTTTCCATTTTTTTGATTTTTTTGTTGTACCATCAAGGTGCCTATTGCTAGGTTTTCACTAGGATGATCATTTTTTCAGGACTTTTTCTAAATTTTAGATTCTTTCTCATGATATTTTTCACATGTTGAATGTCTAGGCATAGAATTTCTTAAGATGAAGAATGTTGATCAGTTCTCAAAGTTGTTCTCCTTCAATCATTAATAGTTGATATGCTCCAGAGCCAAAAGTAGCAGTGATGACAAAGGGACCGAACCACTTGGGTTCAAACTTCCCTTTGCATTCTCGATGGGATTGATTTTTAGTGTTCTCTCTCAAGACTAGATCACCGACCTAAAATTCTCTGTCTAAATTTCTTATTGTAGTCTCTAGACATTCATTTATGATATACTCTAAGATGATCATACACAACTTGCCTGCACTCATCTAGTAATTCAAGTTCTTGCAACCTAGACACTCTGTAATCATCATCGGTTACTAGACCATGCATTCTGATTCTAAGAGATGGGATTTCAACCTCTATAGGTAGTACCGCTTCAGTTCCATAAACTAAAGAAAAATGAGTAGCCCTAGTGGGCATTCTTATACTTGTTCTATAGGTCTAGAGAGATGGATTTATCATCATATGCTAATCTCTCCCTATTTTGTTGATTGTGCAGTGCAAGACTTTCAGTAAGTTCTTGTTGGATGCTTCAGCTTGTCCATTTCCCCATGGATAGTAGAGAGATGACCAATGTTGAGTGATTTTGAATTTAGAACATAAGGAATCTAGGTCTTTGTTTTTTAATTGGCCTCCATTGTTAGTGATGATGGAGTGAGGGATACCATATCGACAAATTATGTAGTTCAAAATAAACATAGAAATCTATTTCCCAGTTTCCTATGTCAATGGAGTTGCTTCAACCCATTTTGTGAAGTAATTTGTTGCTGTGATGATATGGGTGTGACCATTTGACGAATGTGCGTGTGAAAATTGTACCTATTAAGAAGCCACAACACTTCAATAAAACATTACAGATTAATGATAAGAGAATAAGTAATCCACAAATATATCAACCAGGTGATCTACTGCCTTCTAAGAGACGTGAGTATCGTATTCTCAAATTTGACCGAGATCAGTGACAATGCAATGTCTAGACAAAGGATTTAAATGTTAAAACGATTGAAATGAATGTAAGATTTAATCTATGTTTTTGTGATTTTCAATGCAATAACAACAATTAATCTAGATGAAAAGTGATCTAAACTTGATAACAATGAAATCAAACGAAGCTATGAATGCAAAAACTAGAAATTGAATGATAGCAATTGATCTAAAAAATGACACAATCTCTCAAGAACTTGACAGTATAGCACTGTTATTCTCAAGATTGCACATGATTTGTGAAGAACTGAGGGTTGTTTATATAGAAAATCCCATATTTGAAAACTCATGGAAAAGCCAAGAATCACTCCTTGATTGACTCGAATTGATGGGCAAGTCATCATAGAATTAGAAACAGTTAACTCGCAAAAATCAGCAAATCAACTTTATGACTCACAATAAGATGTTGACATCATCCAAATCATCTTTTTAACTCTCAATCAGGTCTTGAGTTTAGAAACTTAATAAAATGAGTCAAAAAGTTGATTTTGAGTTAATCGACCTTCTGATTTTTACATAGATAAATATTGATTTTATTTAATTTATATGTGTTTTATTCTCAACCCATTTGATTTTAATTTAAAATAACTGATTTTTGGGTTAAACAATTATTAAATCAAATTTTGTTCAAAATCATATTATTAATTTGACAATTCAATTTTAATCAAATAAATAAATATTCAATCAATTATTTTAGAGTTTTCAAGTAATTGTCAAATAAATAATATTAATTAAGATTAATTTAATTAAATCTAATTAAAGGGATTAAGTGGCTAAATGAAGTTTTAATTAATTAAATATTCAACATATTCAATTAATTGTACTTAGGATAAATAACATAATATCATTTATCACCAAATAATATTTAATTAGAGATAATTGAGTTAGATTAGGAATATTCCCCGATGCAGATTTGTGATAAGATCAATTAGGGTTTTGATAGCTTGATTTGCAGATGTGCCTTGGGTTAGGACTTTAGGGTTGATTTTGATCGATTTGTTGATGTAGGAGGTTAATGGTACTGAAACCCATTTTTGGGGTATTATAGTTAGACCCTGCTACAAGCATATCATCAACATATAAACAAAAACTAATGTAGATTTCATCATCCAACCTCTTAAAATAAACACAATGGTTTTAATTACATTTACTGTAGCAATGCTAAACCATAAAGCTATCAAATTTAATGTACCATTCCCAAGGTGCTTGATTCAAGCCATATAAAGTTTTCTTCAACTTGTACACTAAGTTCTCCTTACCTTTGACCTCAAATCCTTGTGGTTGTTGCACATATATATTTCTTCTTCCAAATCACCATGGATAAAGGTTGTTTTAACATCAAGTTGTTCCGAATGCAAAGCTTCAATAGCCACAATACTTAAAACAATAGGTATAGAAGTCATTTTTACAACTAGAGAAAAGATCTCATCAAAACCAGTGCCCTTTTTCTATGCACATCCCTTTATAGCTAACTTGGCTTTAAATCTTTTTTTACCTCCATCCTCCTCTTTCAAGCTATAAAACCATTTATTTGGTAACGCCTTTTTGTCTGCAAGCAACTTACATAATTCCCAAGTCTAATTTTTCAGCAAGGAGTCCATTTCGTCTTCCATTACAAGCTCCCACTGAACCTTTTTATCCACCTATACAACTTCATCATATCCTTCTATTTCACTGGTATTTGTTAATAAAATATAATATAAAGAGGCAGAGAACCTTTCAGGAGGTCTACATAGCCTTGTTGACCATCCAACATTCATCGAGGTTTGTGGTATCTATTGTTGTTGTGGAGCATGAAGGACCACTCAAACATCATCTTTTAGAGTATCATCCAACACTACATAATAATTTTCTTTCTTCTCATGTTGCTACAGTTGATCTTTGTAAAACACTTTTTCATTAAATATGGCATCCCTTCTTTTTACAATTTTATAAATTTCAACATCCCAAAGTCTATAGACAAATTCATCAATTTCATATCCAACAAATATACATTTCTTTGACTTAGCTCCATCTTGGTTCTATTTTCAGAATTTGTATGTGCAAATGCTTTGCAACTAAATGTTCTAAGAAAAGAATAACTCACCTTTTGACCTATCCATGCTTCCTCTATAATACCACAACCCAAAGGAGTAGCAGGACCTCTATTAATTAAATAAACAATAGTGTTTACAACCTCTACCTGCATGTTTAAGGATATCCCAACATGCAACCTCATACTCCTTGCACACTACATTATTGTCCTATTCATGCGTTCGACCACTCTATTCTTTTGTTTAGTCCTTGGAACTATTTTATGCCTATGAATGCCATTAACAAAATAATAATCTTAAAAATCTTTTTTGTAATACTCACCATCATTATCAGATCTGAGAAATTTTAGTCTTTTACCAGTCTCATTCTCAACCAAGTTTTTCCATTTTCTAAAATTTTCAAATACATCAGATTTTTGCCTAAGGAAATAAATCTATATTTTCCTAGTTGCATCATCAATGAATGTAACATAATACAGAGAGCCACCAAGGGAAGATACCTAAGCTAGTCCCCATACATCTATATACACAAGCTCTAATTTCTCATCTTTCTTTTCCTTCCCACTCTTCAGAAAACTAACTCTCTTTTGTTTTCCATACACACAACTTTCACAGAAATCCATATTGACACATTTTAGACCTTGTAAACATTTATTTGAATAAAATAATTTTATACCTTTTTCACTCATGTTCCCAAGTCTGTTGTGTCATAGTGTTGTTTCAGAATACACAGTGACTATTTCATGTTCTACCTGCTCAACTGCAGCAACTATTCCCAAACATTGGCTTTTCTCTATAACAATTAAAGTACAGGGAATAGTATGACTTTTATAAATATATAAGGTGCCTAATTTCACACCTTTGCTACTATTAAGGAACCTTTTGAAACCTTCCAATATTTATCACTAAAAGTAACTGTGCAACCATCATCACCTAGTTTCCATTCTGGAATTAAATTCCTACTCAACTTTGGAACATGCCTTACCTCTTGTGGTAGCCAATGATGCCCATTCTACAACTTAATCTTAATTCTTCCCTTTCCAACAATCTGACAAGGTTCATTATCTCCCAATTAAACTAGCCCAAAATCACCTTAATTTATTCATCAAAATTGACATTAATAGAAGATAATTGATCAGTAACCATATTAAACTTATTTAAATGATCAACAACTAACCCACCTTCTACCATTTTCATATTAAATAAATACTTCATATGAAATAGCTTATTCAAAGAGGAAGGTTTTTCATATAACTTTGCTGGGGTTTCTATCAACTCTTTAGTTGTCTTTTCTTGTGTAATATTAAGTGTCATTGATTTTTCTAGACCTAAATGAATACTACTAAGTGCCTTTTTTGTCCAAAATATCCCAATCCTCATAAGACATTATTGTCAATTTCTTGGATTTTCCTTCCAATGGCTGTCATAAACCCTTCTGGTAGAGATAGCCTTCCAGTTTTCATTTTCCATAACTAAAAGTTTTGTCCATTAAACTTCTTAACCTTCAACTTACCCCCATTTGCCTTTACTCCCACTCAACCGTGAGACTCCTACTCAATTGTGAGACCTTCCTACAGAGGATAACTAAAAGCAACCTGCTCTGATGCCACTTGTTAGGATTAGAAGACATAAATCTAATGGTTACATGCAAATATAACCAATAATGCAAAGGAATAAAGCACACATAAGTATAAGAAGAAGACATAAAGATTTAACGTGGTTCACCCAATCTTGGGTTACGTCCACCAAATAGAGAGTCCACTTATTTTATTATCCAATGAAGAGAAAATTACAATTTGGCCCTGTTTCACATTACACTTTCTCTTATATATAGGCCCTTTAGGTGGTTTACAATGTTGGTTAACAAGTTAACCCTAAAAAATACTTGACGAGTCAAGCTCAGAAAATGCTTGACAAGTCAACTCAAAATTGCTTGATGAGTTAACCCCATGATAAATGGTGAGTGTACAGTACTTGCCTGATCAATCACCACAAACCAACAACTTGGAATGTTCTTCAATATTATATTTATTCAAGACAACTACACAATTTCCTTTTCTGGAGCTGTTAGGAATGCTTGAGTAGTAAATCTAGATCACCATACATGACATGCATGATAATGTTCATATTCATGAGATTCATGGTTTTATTTTTCTATTTTTTGGATATGTTTTATTAAAAAATATTATTTTTTTAATTATAATGCATATTCTTTATTCAAGTCTACTTAACCATTGTTGAGTTAAATTTAGATTAAAGCTTTTGTTTAAAACAATTGACTAGTATATAAGAATGCAATTTTTTTGGAGATTTGAGCTTTCTATTATTCGATTCTTTAGCTATTTATATGTATATTAAACATACTCCACAATGGTTATATGGAGGTCTCATATTGGCCACAATTACTTGTCTTAGGTCAGTCATACTTAATACAAGTGTGATACTTTATTTATCCTTTAGTATGGACCCATATACCATCTTTGGTAGAATTTTAGAAGACCCAGCCTTATGTGAATACCAATATATGTGTATACTTTAATAGTTGGTTGAATTCAATTTGTTTGAAAATTAATTAACAAAAAGATGTATTTTATGGTTTTATATGAATTGTGTTCGGGTCTAGGTGAAAAGAACATGAGTAAAATTAGACTATTATATTTTTAAAGGACTTTGGGGTCAAGAACAATTGTTATAGTTAATTTGGGAGAATAAGCTTTATCAAATTTAAATTTTAACATTCTATAATTCATTTTTATAATGAGCTTATATATATTTGGATAATAAATTATAATGTTGAATGTTAGAAAAATATTTGTCTTGGGGTTAGGGGTGAACAGGAAGGAAAAATAAGTTATAATATTTAATTCTATTTGGATCTGGGGAGGAATAAAAGAAAAAGGGCTTTGTTATTTTGCTCATTCTTTGTTTTGGAGAAAAATGTGTGTGTGCAAACTCTCTTTCCATGGGAAAACTATTTTGTTGTTTAGGTGATAAATTTTGAGTGGAATTGAGTGAGGTTAGTTGTATTGGATTAGGAATGGATGGATGAACACATGTCTATATGGAATCCTTCATCTAGTTACTATGTGCAAAGAATTCATTAGTTGAGTTTTAAGCAAGTTTGATGTATTTTGATATTTTCTTCGTAGTTTTCATTTGTTTATGTTTCTTTCTCTTTTAAATATGATTGTGGAAGTAGAAAAAGTGACCTCATTGCTTTCAAATTTGAAATTAGATGTTATAGAACTATTATATTTGAAATTTTTTTGAATTTTCCAAATATGGGGGTTATTCTACCAAAAATTTTAAGAAATGATTAAAATGTGAATAATATGGGAAAATTATGTGAAATGCTTGTTGTTGGGAATATTTAGAACCAAAAAGTATTTTTAGAAAATTAAAATTTGAATTTTAAATTTCAAAGCTTTCTTCAATGGTGGATTTGATAACTTTATAGTTTTCATGTGAGAAAAATGTTGACGTCTTTGAATTATAAAAGTGAATTGGATGAATTTGAATGTGGTGAAAGAAGTCTCCAAAATTATTATTGGATTAGAACCAAAGGGTATCCTTAAAATTTTAAGGTTTTTCAATGGAGCTTTTGGAAAAATGACTTTTTTTATGTATAGGCCATTTCCATTAATATTTAAGTAAGTAAAAATACACCATTCACAAAAAAAATGGAGGAATGAAATCACTCCACAAGAGTCACACTAGCAAAGCCTGGAAAGCCAACTAAACATATAAACATGGGTAGAGCTCAGAAGTAGTAACAAAAAAAACCACTAATCAACTAAAGTAGTGCCAATAGAAGGAGGATCATGATCATCCTTCTTTCCCCATGCATAAGCAAGGTAAGGATTGGGGTCTGAAAGGGACATCCTTCCTCTACACTCTCTTATTCAGTTAGAGAAATAGCCAGAGCCAATTGCAAGAGAAACTTGGATGAGCTAGGCCACCCAGAATCACCGCTAGATCCATCTGGAGTAGAGGGAGCCACATTGTGAGTAGGACAACTAGAAGCCGAGCCACCATTGGGTTGCAAAGTTGTGCGGAAAAATTGAAAATCTCTTTCTTTTCTATATTATCAGCTAGGGGCTTAAGAGTGTGGTGTATGCTAGCAGCGAGTGAAGGAATTGTGGCTATGTCAGTAGGCATGAGGTGGATAATGCTTGTTAGAAGTAGAAATATCTAGCGTCACTCTAGGAACTACACAAGGGGCATTTCTCCAATGTTGAAGTAACTCTTGCAAGTGGTCCACCTCAAGGGCCACTTTGGTGGCTTGTACTTGGATTTGCATCATATTACATGTACATGGTAAATAGCATATAAAGAAGTAACACTGCATTTCTATCTTAATTGAAATCTTTTAGAAAATTTAAAATTGTGGGAGATCTATGAGGAATTTGAATGGGAAACAAGAATTTTCCTTCATGAATGATGAAACAAACCAAATGAAATCATGTTTACAATTTTGAATGTGAAAAATATGATGCATTATTTTTTGTGCCACTTTCTTGTTTGGAAATTGAGATATTTTCATATTTTGTTCTTATTCATTAGACACTCCTTATAAGCTTTATAAAATTTAAATTGTAACATTTTATAATTCAATTTCATAGTGGACTTATATGTATTTGAATTAATAAATTATAATGTTGAATGTCAAGAAAATATTTAACTATCTATCTTGGGGTTAGGGGTAAAATGGAAGGAAAAATAAGTTATAATATATTTAATTCTATTTGGAGTTGGGGAGGAATAAAAGACAAAGGGCTTTCTTATATGATTCATTCTTTGTTTTGGAGAAAATGTGTGTGCAAACTCTCTTCCATGGGAAAATTGTTTTTTTGTTTAGGTGACAAATTTTGAGTGGAATTGAGTGAGGTATTGAAATTTTGAGTTGTATTGGATTAGGAATGGAATGATGAATGCATATTTCTTAAGGCCCCCTTTGTTTGCAGGAATTGAAATTTGAGACAAAACCTGATTATCTCAAAATCAGGTTTTGAAATTCCGGTTTTGTGTATTTGGAATATAGTTTGGACCGTTTGGTTCACCCAGAAGATGGCTGAGACAATCCATATTTTGCGTTTGGTTGCCAATTTGAAATTGGAATTGGAAGTGACAAATTCCTATTTATGTGTTTGGTTTGCAATTTCAAATTGGAATTAGAATTACATTATCCATTTTTTGTGTTTGGTTCTACATTTTCAATTGGAATTAGAATTTGACAAGAAAATTTAAGTTTTTATAATTATTATATAATGTTTTAATTTAATAGTTTATTTTTGTTGTCCATTTTTTATTTATAGTTTTTTTTATTAATTTATATTTTTATATAGAAAATCATAAACAAAATTTAATATTTTTTTTCCAATATTGTGAAGAGTAAACTTAACTTTTTTTAATAATTTTATACAATATTATAACAAGAAAGTAATTATAGCATTGCTCGATATCACATCAAAATATAAATAAGTCATCTAGTCCACATATATATCTATTTTTGCATAATGACCCAACAAATGGCCAAACTAAATAGTACGATTGTTGCACAAAGTAAACATCATAAAAACATGACATCGACTTTATACATAGCCTCCACTTTTGCAAAAGTTTTTTCGAGTGCTTTGCAAGACTTGCACTCGTCATCCACAACATGTATATGTGGAGAATGTGCAAATGACGTAGACAACAACGGGATGTCATTGGCCCACCGAAAGTACTGACATCCACTGCCATCCTACAATACAAATCTAAGTTAGTCTCACTATAATGAATAATATTTATTATTTGTAAACATTTAAATATTGTGCAATTAACAACCTTTTTCTTATTTTTGTAACTCCAAAATTTACGATCTGGATTATCCCGTGTGTGTGATGTCTTTAACACACAACACAATCCATCACCACACTTACACATAGGGACATTTACCATAGCCATCAACACTGTATCAAGCAAATTTTTGTTCATTCATGCTATTTTTGTTCATTCATATATAACAACATGACTATATTCTATGAGTACAAATTGAAAAAAGTTTCATTTATGTTGATATTACAAATTTATAGTCTAAAAAATATAATGACACAACTATAGCATCAGATAGAAGTTTTGGGGAAGAACAATATCCATGAACTAAATGGTGGTGTGAAAACACACCGTTAAATAAGAAAATGCAAGGAAATCCACACTCTATGCCCTTATGCCCCACATTCGATGAGCAACCATCTCATATCCCACTCATTATTCCCATTACTTTCCATATTGTTAGATGGTCAATCCTGCATCTACAAAGTAAAGATGCTAGAAAAACTAAAACTTGTTTATTTTTAAATGGAATACACCAAGGAGTACCATCAAAAATATTGACCGTTTACAAACATGAACAGTAAACAATCATCAGATAGCTCATTTTTTATCATCATATGTGGATATTTTTGGCATCAATGTTTCAAATAGCTTCTGGATTTGATTGTGTAGATAGTTATGGATCACACTCTATGATCCATCATCAAAATGAAAGAGACCAAAATGATTGCAATAGACCAAAATGATGGACTTTTCTTTCAATCATTTTTCTCTCTTCCATCCTAATGAAGGATCACAGAGTGTGATCGTAAATGTTGATGCCAAAAAATTCTACAAAATCGAATCCAGAAGCTATTTCAAACATATTTAATGTCAGCATATGTGTAGTCTCACTTTATCATCATATGTGTAGTCTCAAAACTATCCATTTCTATTTTTGTACCTATCACGTGGTTTTAAAAAATGAATGAAAAATGAAAAGAAATTGAAAATGAAATGGAGCATTGAACAAAGTAGAATTATTTAACTTAATTTCGTAATGCAATAATAATAACAAGATGGTTAGGGTATATACATACAGAATCATGAACAATACAGTCGTCTACCAAAACACATTTATAAAATCATGTCTGAAGAACTACAAATGGATAGTTATGAGACTACACCTTAACAATGCATTAAATGAAGCATTCATCATGTGGTACTCCTTCGTGTATTCCACTTAATATGCTAAAAGAAACAACACTAACAAATGCAAGCTAATATGTCTATAAAAGCACATTAATGAAAACAATGGTCAAGGGAGGGCATGCTTGTTTGTCCATTAATTCAACAAGATCTTGCAATACTTAAACATTAAACCAATATGCACCAATATGCCATTGATGGACCTCTGAAAGCACTCAAAATTCAAAGGAAAAGAGAGGAACAAGGTTTCCTACCTTGAAGTGGAGAGAAAAACCAAAATGGAGAGGAAGACAAGCACACTCTGTGAAAACCAACATAATCACTAGCAATGCAAAATAATCTTGGCATGGATCCAATGAATTAACACAATAAGTATAATAGTGGGTACTTACTAGCGGCTACTGTATACCAATGTATACCAAAAAAAAGAGGGAAAAATGAAAGAAATAACTAGATTGGGTTGGCACATGATCCCAAGAGAAGTTCTGAAACATCTTTGCATGGCCATCAAATAAGTGTGTCATTTTAAGGTGGCAAGTAAAAGTCATAGTGTGCCAGCTGATGAAACTCCTGACTACACATTCCCAATGTATGGTTGGCAAGAATCCCATAGAGGGGCTACTTACTAATACATTTCTTAACCACAAACACAAGTGTAGACTATAACCACAAACACAAGTGTACACTGTAACAAGTGTATACTGTAACAAGTGTATATTGTAACCAATGTATACTGTAACAAGTGTATAATACATTGCTTAACCACAAACATAAGTGTATACTGTAACCACAAACACAAGTGTACACTATAACAAGTGTAGACTGTAACAAGTGTATAATACATTGCTTAACCACAAACACAAGTGTATACTGTAACCACAAACACAAGTGTACACTGTAACAAGTGTATACTGTAACAAGTGTATAATACATTGCTTAACCAAAAACACAAGTGTAGACTATAACCACAAACACAAGTGTACACTGTAACAAGTGTATACTGTAACCAATTTATACTGTAACAAGTGTATACTATCACCAGTATATACTGTAACAAGTGTATAATACATTGCTTAACCACAAACACAAGTGTATACTGTTATACAGCCGCTGGCATACAGTCCAAATAGTGTATCCACTGATTGGACTATATGCCAGTGGCTGTGAACAACAATGCATCTTTCTTACAAATGAATCAACATCATAAAAATATAGACAAACTATCAGTCCACCTGTTAAGAGAACTTTCTTTGTAAATTATGAATCATTGCAAATTGCCACTGTATACAAGTGGGTACTTTAATTTTATTAAATACCACTGTATTCATTCTAATAATCTCATATAAATTGCCATAACCTAGAGAAAGCCATCTACCACTGTATACCACTGTATCCATATATTGATAACCTTGTTAAATCAAATGCACAAAGTAGATTAATGATCAAATGCATTGTCGATAGAAAAACACTTAAATATACTTCAATCCTCAAACAATTAATAAGGTAAGATCTGGTAACATCTTGAACATGCAATGGAGTCACAACGAGCAATAGTATGTGGAAAATAACTATAATCCACCATACGTGGCTGCAATCCAGTCCACTCTCTCATCCTCAGTCATCAACAAGAACCATTTGGCTCTTTCACGTTCAGACGTGAAGGTTTTGTATACCCTTAGGAATACACCTCGACTCAATCCAGGGATGGATTTGAGAGCGTTATATGCAGTCGCCAAAGTATTTTCATGCTGAGATTCATCAATTTGGTGAAGGTGAACATTGCTCATGCCCTCTTTTATTTTCTTCATTGTTTCACACATGGCATCCAAGGAAGCGGCCATACTTGCCTTCTTCCTCTTTCCCACATTTCTCACTGATGATGTAGGAGTCCCTCGAATACTTGCTGTTGTAGTGGACTGATTGGATTGATAAGGGTCTTCGTCCAAATCAATAGCACTATCAAGATGTACATTGAAACCAAGGTCCTCTTCATCATGCACATTGAATGGCTCTTCCATAGGGTTCCCTTCTTTAGTCTCAAGGGCCATAGTAGCTGCATTACCTTCAGCAATGTCATTACCCACAATTGCACCCAATTCATTGAAGTACTGGAAGGGCTGCCTCTTATACACTTTGGCATTTTTGAACTCTCTTCTCTGTATGTTGGCATAAATAAATGGATTAGGTTCTTTGTCTTTCATTATTAACTTTAAAAGAAGGCAATATTATTTCCATCAAAATAGTAGAGAGATCACCCTACCTTCAGAAGCTCATCCCACACGCTATCCTCAGCATCCATGCACTGAGTTGCCTCATTCCAAGCGAAACCACTTGTATTCCTTAGCTCTTTCATCACTCTATAGACAAGCTTCCAAGTTTTCAACTTATTTTTAAAGTTATCTTTTAATAGATGAAGACTCATATCAGTGTTGAACCGCCTCTCAATTGCAGACCACGCTTCTTTTTTGAAGCCTCCATCACATTTTTTGCCTAGTTGTACTTGCTCGAGGAGCAAGTCTAGAAACTTGTGTTCCATTTCCTTTGTCCACATTATCTTCTTCGAGGAAGGAGATATATGGCTCGTGTTACCAGTTTCATCCATGGACATCATTAATTCTGTGTATGCCATGCTATTTATACAAATTGTTGTTAATGGTATCAAAGTATCTTCATACATCAATTAACTCAAATAAAACACATTGACCCATACATGTCCAATACTTGCAAATAGAAAGAGAAGAAAAAGGAAACCATCATTATTATCAAAGTATCTTCATACATCAGTTTACTCAAATTAAACACATTGACCCATACAAGTCCAATACTTGCAGAGAAAAACATAAGAAAAAGGAAACCATCATGTAGTCTTGACTCATACAAGAATAACTATTCTCGAGATCTGTACTCTTCCCACATTCTACATGCTATATCATCTTGGAACTGTGCCCACTGGTCTCTATCATGCTGAGACAACCCATATGTCTCCAACATTGGTACATCTATCCCATCACGACCAACTTCCTCTTTGGTGACAATTTCTGATGGAATGCCATCCTCTAACATAATGTAGTTGTGTAGTATGCAACATGCTAATACAATATGGGCTTGTGTCATGATAGGATAAGACGTGGCATGCCTCAGGATTGGAAAATGTTGCTTGAGAATACCAAATGTACGCTCTACTGAGTTTCTAAGAGAGGAGTGTCGATGGTTGAACAAATCTTCTCGAGAGTTTATTGGATTCTCTCTTGAAAACTCCTTTAGGAAGTAGCATGTACACCGATAAGGAGCAAGAAATCCAGATGCATTGGGATATCCAGCATCCACTAGAAAATATTTTCCTACATAAATAAAGTATATTATTAAAACATGAAACATTGATTGTACCCTTGAGTATATTAAACTATGATTTGGCTTACCGGGGGGAACAACAAGAGGATCTGCTCTTGATAGAGCTGAAGCTAGAACATGACTATCCGTGGCAGACCCTTCCCAACCAGCAAGGCAGTATTGAAACTTATGATCGAAGGAACACACACCCATAACATTTTGCAACAGGTTGCCTTTTCTATCACAATATTTACCCTACATGTCGACATCGATGGTGACTGGTATATGGGTTCCATCAATAGCTCCAACACAATCCTATACGATATGATACAATTATCAATTCTATGGTCAACCAATACTATGATAAGGATAAAAATCCATACAATAAATTTGTAACAACACAACAATTACCTTAAAGAATGGATCAAAACATTCATTCCCACTAATTTCAAGAGGAGTGTTTGGACTAGGTGGTAGAAAGCAATCCTTGTGGAGTCCTAAGATAGCCCTCAACACCTTGTGGAAGTATCGGCTGATTGTCTCTCCTGAGTGCCCAAAGTTGTGGGCAATCTTGTAGTTCCTCAGATTGTGGCCAAGGGTGTGGAGGAACATCACAAGTTGTTCTTCTAACGTCAAGTGTATTGAATATGTCAAGGTTCCTTTCAGCCTTAGGATAGTAACTAGATGAAAGAAGGCTGCCCTACTCATGCGAATCTAATCATGACAATCCACATCATTGGAATGAATAACCATTCTATAAAACAAAGTTCCTTTTCTTTTTTGTTTACCCTTTTGTGCATTGGCTTCTTGGGCCACCACTACTGTGGCTACGACAACACAAGCAATAAGAGCTATGAGAAGATGAGAATATGTGGTCTCCACAGCTACCCATCCTAGAACGTCAATATTCTTAATAGGATCCATCAATGGCCTGAAATGTCGACAAACACAACAAATTGAGTGAGGAGATATTGGTAGCATGTTGTTGATGTTCTAGAAATTGAAAGTATTCTACAAATAAAAGTGATTTTAAGACATTTGTGTTTGTGGTTAAGTAATGTATTATACACTTGTGTTTGTGGTTATAGTATACACTTGTGTTTGTGATACTTGTGTTTGTGGTTAAGCAATGTATTATACACTTGTGTTTGTGGTTATAGTATACACTTGTGTTTGTGATACTTGTGTTTGTGGTTAAGCAATGTATTATACACTTGTTACAGTATACACTTGTGTTTGTGGTTACAATATACACTTGTGTTTGTGGTTAAGCAATGTACACTTGTGTTTTTGATACTTGTGTTTGTGGTTAAGCAATGTATTATACACTTGTGTTTGTGGTTATAGTATACACTTGTGTTTGTGATACTTGTGTTTGTGGTTAAGCAATGTATTATACACTTGTTACAGTATACACTTGTGTTTGTGGTTACAGTATACACTTGTGTTTGTGATACTTGTGTTTGTGGTTAAGCAATGTACACTTGTGTTTTTGATACTTGTGTTTGTGGTTAAGCAATGTATTATACACTTGTTACAGTAAATACTTGTGTTTGTGGTTATAGTATACACTTGTGTTTTTGATACTTGTGTTTGTGGTTAAGCAATGTATTATACACTTGTTACAGTATACACTTGTGTTTGTGGTTACAGTATCAATATGGTATCTGATTGCACTTTTTCATTCATCAATACAAAAACATATGGATTTTATACTTTCATTGCTATCATGATGATATAGTTTCTTGCATAAGATGTGACCTTGCTGCTACATTCTAGGAGGAACATGCCTCATTCTCGGATGTGTTACTGCAAGTTCATGTCCTCCAAGTTATGCCCCTTTTTATTATGGGCACGGCGATGAGAAACTCCTCACTCTCTTTATGAACAATTTTTCACTATTTACCAGAATTATATTTGGACTATCTGTAGGTTATCTAATATTCTTTTAGAAGACTCTTCCAGTATTAGGTTTGTAATTTTTTTTCAATGAAATGGTGCTATACATTATCACATTGATAATGTGAAGACAATTTACTAAAAAAGATTGAAGCAAGGGAATCAAACCCCAAAGTCATGCATATGAGGCGAAGCCTAGGAAAATAAGAAAAACATCATCTAGCCCATAAAGGAAATAACTACCTAGCAAGTCTAAGTGTTTAAGAACAAGTTGTAAAAAACTAAGCAACAACAACAATAAAGCTAAAAGAAGGGGGTGGATCCCGGTCATCTGGCTTGGATAACCGTCCCATCTAGTAAATCCCAACCATTTGAGCTAGGATCCTAACCATCAATTGCATCCATTTCTATATTTCCAAATACAAAATAAAATCTCCACTTACAAAGTATGCTAGATCTAGGTGAACTTTGCTGGAAGCCTGGGACTATCTCTAGAATAATATTGTGCCAAGTAAAAAATTTAGGTTGAAAGGGCTAAGAAAGTTATGAATCCATGACCAAGCCGACTAAACTTTGGTGTAAAGCTCAAGTAAATGATTGAGGGTCCATAGAAAATGCAATTAGGGTTTGAAACTCCCACTTAAAACCTTGTTAAAGAATACATTAGGTGAAGTTGTCAAGCTTAGGCTCCAAAATGGCCAAAAGGAGTATCCACGTATAATTTCCAACTTTCTATCACAACTGACTAGATTGAATGGTGATTTTGTGCTTCATGTGAGAATGCTTAGCTTGTAGGATTTTCTTGAGAAGGCTCTATATCTTGATTGTTCAATTTTAAGTAAGGTTTGCCAAGAACTGGAAGAGTAATGATTATTTCAAATGCCTTTTCAAGAAAACTTGAGGGGGTGAATCCAAGGAACCTTAACTAGTTGGACATCCTGTGAGGCGGTGACTGGAGACCTAAGAGATTGTTGATTCATAGTAAGCCCATCATGGAAGCCATTGTCATTCTAAAGAAGCTAAGGCTTAATGGCTTCCCAAGCTTTCTGAGGGTGTATTTCTTCAGTTTTGTGAATTTAATGTTTAGATACTTATTAATATGTTCTAAATTATATGTTTAGCAACAAAATTGGCAAATATCAATACCTAAACTAGAAAGGAAGTGTGACCTATGTGAAAGAGGTGAAGTAGAAAAATAATAAACAGCTAGATTTAGCCATTGGGAAACACAATAAATATTAAAATTGTATAAGCTTTATTTCTAATGAGATGGGTAAGTATAAATGCTAAACTAAAAAAAGAAATGACATATCTAAAATAGCTCCAACAATGATTTGATTTGTAAGAGTTTTCTTCTGTAGCAACATGGCTTTCCACAGTATTAGCCAGTTTTCAAAGTATCAAAAAAAATGTAACCATACATGACAGAAAAGTTATATAACTATCTACATTGAATATTGGTAGTATGTTGTTGATGTTCTAGAAATTGAAAGTATTCTACAAATAAAAGTGATTTTAAGACATTTGTGTTTGTGGTTAGAGTATACACTTGTGTTTGTGGTTAAGCAATGTATTATACACTTGTTACAATATACACTTGTGTTTGTGATACTTGTGTTTGTGGTTAAGCAATGTTTGTTCATCTTCCTCTTAACCAACAATGTATTATACACTTGTTACAGTATACACTTGTGTTTATGGTTACAATATACACTTATTACGGTATACACTTGTGTTTGTGGTTACAGTATACACTGGTTACGGTATACACTTGTGTTTGTGGTTATAGTATACACTAGTTACGATATAAACTTGTGTTTGTGGTTACAGTATACACTTGTTACAATAATAAGCTAGATCAATATGGTATCTGATTGCACTTTTTCATTCATTAATACAAAAACATATGGATTAACTGAGCTTCAAATTGGAGAAACAAAAACATAATACCGAAACCCTCAGATCGAGCAAGCTCCAAAAATTCATACCTTTGTTTCCACAGACCTCAAACACTTGTCGTAGGAAAACCCAGACCTCAAACACTTGCCGTAGGATAAACCCCAACAGACACTTGTCTAACAGCGACGCTGCAGGTTTGAATCTTGACGTACAACTACGATCCTACTCTCCCTAGCTGGAGAAGAAAATGACAAACAAAATGAGGACCCAGTGCGAAGATGGGGACCCACTACGAAGACAAAGATGTGAAGACAAAGACCCACAAAACCCTCAGGCGAAAAAAGTGGAAGATGAACTACAGAATGGATGCTGCTGGGTTTGTAAAAGTGGAATTAATGGACTCGACAGAATATCAAATGCAATGCATAAAACATAAAAATGGGTTTTAAAAAGTGAATTCCACCTATTTGAGTGGAAGTGGAACTTCTGGAAGTTCACACGAAATGAGGGTTTGAAAATAAAAACCCAGTTTTCAATGTTGGCAACCAAATGGTGGATTCAGCTCGAAAGCAAAAGTACCACCGCCAATTCCAACCCAATTCCTGCAAACAAACGGGGCCTAATGGAATCCTTCATCTACTTATTATGTGCAAAGAATTGACTAGTTGAGCTTTAACCAAGTTTGATGTATTTTGATATTTTCTTCTTAATTTTCCTTCGTTTATGTTTCTTTCCATTTTTAATATGATTGGGGAAGTAGAAAAAGTGACCTTATTGCTTTCGAAAATGAAATTAGATGTTATAGAACTTTTATATGTTAAATTTTTTTGAATTTTCTAAATATGGGGGTTATTCTATCAAAAATCTTAAGAAATGATTAAAATGTGAATGTTATGTGAAAAGCTTGTTGTTAGGAATATTTAGAACCAAAAAAGTATTTTTAGAAAATTTAAATTTAAATTTTAAATTTTGAAGCTTTCTTTAATGGTGGATTTGGCAACTTTATGGTTTTCATGTGAGAAAAATGTTGAAGTATTTGAATTATAAAAGTGAAATTGGATGAATTTTAATGTGGTGAAAGAAGTCTTCTTAATTATTTTTGGATTAGAACCAAAGGGTATTCTTATAATTAAAAAATTTTAAGGTTTTTTAATGGAGTTTTTGGAAAAATATGACTCTTTTTTTTATGAACAAACCATTTCCATTAATATTTAATCAAGTACAAATACACTATTCAAAAAAATGTTGGAGGATATGAAATCACTCCACAAGAGTCACACGACAAAGTCTAGAAAGCTAACTAAAAATATAAACATGGGTAGAGCCTAGAAGCAATAACAAAACAAACCGCTAAACGATTAAAGTAGTGCTAGTAGAAGGAGGATAACAGTCATCCTTCTTTCCTCATACATCAGTGGGGTAAGGATTGGGGTTTGAAAGGGGCCATCCTTCCTTTGTGTTCTCTTCTTCAGTTGGAGAAATAACCAAAGCCAATTGTGGGAACAACTTGGGTGAGTTGGGCCACCTAGAATCATCGCTAGATCCTAGTTAACCAAAGCCATTAGGAGTAGAGAGAGTTGCACTATCAGTAGGCCAACCAAAATCTGAGCTAGAACGAGGTTGAAAAGTTGAGCGGTGACACTAAAAATCTCTTTTTCCACTAGACTTTCAATGAGGGGCATGAGAGTATGGTGTATGCTAGTGGCAGGTGAAGGAATTGTGGCCATGTTGGCAACCATGAGGTGGAGAACGCTTGTCAAAAGTAGAAATATATGGTGGCACTATGGGAATTGTACAAGGGGCATTTCCCTAATGCCGAAGTAACTCTTGTAAGTGGACCACTTTATTGGCTTGTACTTGGATCTGCATCATATTACATATACATGCTTTAAAGCATATAAAGAAGCAACACTACATTTCTATCTCAATTGAAATATTTTAGAAAATATGAAATTATGAGATATCTATGAGGAATTTTAATTGGAAACAATAATTTTCCTTCATGAATGATGAAACAAACTAAATGAAATCATGTTTACAATTTTGAATGTGAAAAATATTGTGCATTATTTTTTGTGTCACTTTCTAGTTTGGAAATTGAGATATTTTCCTATTTTATCCTTTCATTCAAGAGACACTCCTTAGAATTTTGTTGATCTACAATCTTCAAATCTCTTTAATCAAGATGGATTGTTTCATGCCATGGGCTACCATGTGGAATCAAAGGATCCACTTCTACCATGCTAAGGTATGTCACAAGGCCCAAACACATGGGGAGATGGTACAGACTCACACCAATCATTAAGTAAACATAGAATCCAAGTATACATTAAAATCACTTCTCAATACAAGTAAACTCTAGGGTCTCACTCAACATACAATGACCTAACTCTAGGAGATGAGAAGAAGTAGAGCCATCACAATGGTCTCACATACCCACCAAGACCAAAAATGATTGATAAGGTTGATAGGAAGTAATGCCTCCCAATTAGGAAACCTCTTGTGTAGGTTGGACTTAGTGCTCGACGAATGTCTTGGGTCTCATTAAGTGGATTTGAAGATAATGTGCCTCATCCCACTCCTTGTCTTGAAAAATGATAGAGTCGTCTTATAGTCAAGCAATGTTGGCTCCAAGGCATTGTGGTGTTAGCATCTAAGCTTGTTGTAGTGCATGGATTAGAGAATGACGTTTTCCTCATTCTATCATTGTGTGGTGTTGCAAGAGAATATGGTCGTTGGTTGGCACCCTCTTATTTTTAGGTGTTGTTCCCTCTCTCGTAGGTTCATCCTGTTGGATTTTCCTATGGTTGTTTAGTCTTTTTCTTGCACCTCCTTTCTTACGCAATGGTGAGGTCATTCTTGTTCTTATTGCCTTTGTACATTGTTGTGTTCCATGTGTGACACTTGTGTGCAAGTTGTGGTGCAAGTGTGACATGTTACATGTCACATTCTTAGTGTTTTCATTTGTTGTGTTTCTAAAAAATATCCTACCAAATTTTGCCTTGCTTCTTCAAACATGACATTACATTTTCAATTGTTGTAATAGTTTGTTTTAATTTCATAAATCCTCCAAACTATGTCATGTTACTCTAAGACTATATTTGGAATTCATTTGAGGAGAAACAAATCAAAATTAAGACCTTTATGACATATATTTAATATTATAATTGTGTGGCTTTGTCAAGTAAATTTACATATGAAATATGATCATTAAGTGCATATCCCGTAGTAGTTGATTCACCTATTGAAAATTGCACCATCTTAGTCTTCTAAATGTGAGTAAATTGGTCAAATCAAGATTGATTTCTTAGTTGATTTGTTTCTTTTACCAATTTTAACAACATCCTCAAATTAATGTAATCTCATTCTAACTCGTCTATCTTCTTCATTTTTATTTGATTTCCTTTGAAATTTGGTAGATTTAATAGTAGATTAATAATTTTCATTATTTAATCCAAATTACATGTACATAAACTTGCAATTTATGCTAAATTATATGAAATATTTAACTTATAATCCTTTCTTATTAAGATATTAGAGGAGGTGTGTTTAATAATCCTTCATATTGCCTTGAGAAACTCATCCTTGTATTATAATTTTTTTGATTCTAACAAAACTCCTTTAGTGAAACAACTATTAATGACTTCTAGACTTTCTAACCAGTTCATAATAGAAAAATAAATTATAAAGATAAAATAATTTTGTTTAATGTAACTCCTTTAGTGAAACAACTATTAACAACTTCTAGATTTTCTAACCACTTCATAACAGAAAAAATAATTATAAAGATAAAATAACTTTGTTTAATATTTTAATTTCCTAATACCTATATCCCTTGTCCTTCTAACTAAAACAATCCATATATTTATTATTATTAAATATCATAAATCCAAAATTTAGTTCTCACTTTTATGACTCGTTATTAATGTTTGTAACTATTCCCAAAACTCTTTAAAGTTTTTTTTTAGTCCACAAAATAGGTAGGTGAAATAACAAACACTTTTTCCTTGGAAACGACAGACACGTCTTTCACTTTCCTCCCTAATTTTCTGGGCTGTCTATTTTCTGGGATGTACACTCGAGAGTTTTTTTGAACTTATTTATGGTGGAAGTGTGGAAGAGAAGTTTATAAATGAAGAAAGCGGGCACAGAAACTTTCGCAAGAAAACAACAAAATCAGGCGGCAGGGCGAAGAACATTTTGTAGTAGAGATGGCGGGAGATGCCATTTTTGTTTGGAGGTGTCCGATTAGCCGGCATTATTCACCCCTGCTAAGTATGGCTAACTGTCATTTTGACTGAATATTCACCCCCTTTAATTTAAATTGTTTGTTTCATCTTGCTCTGCATCAAAGATACCGCCAGAACTTTTTTTAGGTTTCTTTTCGAAAAGTACTGTTGCAACTTTGTAGTGTCTGTCTCTTGTGTTACAACTTTATGAAGCGCCTTTTCAGGAAAAATGGTGTAACTTTTTATAGATTGTTTTCCGTTTTGTGTGGTGCAGATTGTAATTAGCCTAAAAGATGATAGTTGATTGAAAGATTTGAAGATAAATCAAATTCTGAAGATTCATGTTCTGTTCTCCCCTCCTTTGCGCCGAAGACGACGTCATAATTATTCTGGTACAATTTTGGTTTCTTTTCAGTCATACGAGTTTGAAATTAGTTGCATTAGATTATCACACAGTTTATTTAGGTGGGTTTTTCAACTTCTTTGGGGGAAAACTTTGTAACGAGAATAATGTCAACGTTTCAGATCACTTCAGATCCCATAAATGAGATCTGAAACATAACTTGTTTGTAATCTTTCTGTTGATTGATGTAAATTGTCATACAGTTTTCTTAAAGATCTTGAAAAATACAATTTTAGGATTATGAAATTTAGGTCCCTGTTTACCTTAAATTTGTTTATGCTTAACTGGAGCGTTCGTGGTCGTTTGTTGAGTTGGTATTTTTCATGTACTCGGTGTTTTAATGGTGTATTGAGATGGGTCGTGATGATTGACTCGTATAGTATGATATTGCATAAGACGATCTTACTTAAGCGTTTGCCCGTCAAAGAACCGGGAAGAGTTAGTTGACTTCGAATGTTTTTTCTCTGCCTTAATTCATTGGAAAAGATACTCTGATGCATTAGATCGTTTCTCATTCAAATGCCCACCTGCTTTCCTTAATGGAATTTGAAGCAGATAAGTCCATATACTTGGGTTTTAACATGTAGACATGTTGAAGATAGGGCATGAAGATTATCTTGACATGCATCTGATTCCTGATAGATGATAATATGCATAAGTTGATCTTGCTTGCTGTAGGTTTTTACACACTAGGAAACTGTGAACAAATATCTGGCTCCAAGTATTTTTTGCTCTGCTACTTACCACAGGAAAAATGTATAAATTCATTTGAATGCCTTAAATTCAAATGCCTACCTTTTATCTTAGTTCTATTTGGATCATTTTACATGAATGTGGCCCTTCTTTCATTAGGTTTTGCTCTACGCTACTTGTACCTTTACAGTCCCAGTAGCCTTTTTGGTCGTTTCTGGATTTTTACATAACGTCATTCTTTATTTAATAGAAACGATCTTTGCATGAATCTTTCTTTTCTCCAAAATGGAGAAATCTATCCCTTTTAAGGGTTTAATGGCATTTTGCTTCCTTGGGGTGCAGGTTTCTTTGATTTCCAATTTGGCAAGCAATAGACCTGCAACAAAGCACAAACAAGGTTTATTTCAATTCTGTACGAGTTTAAAGGTGATCAACTGAGGTTGACATTCATTCAGTTCCATTTTTGCCAGAAGAGTTTATATAATGCAGAGGCATGGTATGTCTAATTATTTGACATTTGAGAAAGTTTGTTATGATTGCTGATCGTTTTCTCCCTTAAAGCTAGATGACTAGGCTGTTATCACTAACTAGATTATGAACCTGAAACTGAAAGCTATTGATGCAAACAGATGAGACAAAACCTGATGTATTTGATGAAGAAAAGATCCATGTAGACACTGATGCTAGTCGTGTATTCACTTCTATGCTTGAATCTGAAAGTTCGTTCCCTTCTACATATTCTGAAGATCTTAGTCACGGGTCAAACATAGGACATGATCCTATACAAAAATTTGAAGATCGTGACATGGGTTTAGAACCTTTTAGCACCCCTGAATCCAATAGTGTGTCCATCCCCACAAATGATGAAGATGCTTTTACAGAATCCACGGAAGATGGTTCTTACATTACGACAAAAAGTGATAACTTTTCTTTGCTTCATGAAAATAATATTATGACAGAGTCTCTATCTACAGAAGACGCAAAACCTGTATCAAGAAAGGATTCCGAAATTGATGATTTTGATAGAGCAACAAGTGGCAGAGAAAATCTTTTTATTGATCAGAGTCTGGAAATGTACAATACTGAAACTAAAAATGGAGAGGACATGGAGTGTGAAGCTAAAGACCGGGATGTGAATCTGGTTGAAGAGAATGGGGAAGATACTAACGAAGCAGAAGACATTGATTCAAATGCTAATACATGGCCGGAGAAGTGCGAGAAAGAGTCTTTAAGCTTGCAAGAAAATACTGATTTGGTTTCTGCAACTGTTACAGACAAGGATCAAGGGAATTCAAATCTCGGCGAGAAAAATAGTCTTGTTGGCCGGTCAGTTGCTGTTTCTGCAACTGAGCATGAGAACCAAAGCAACACTGCTGAAGAGGAATCGGTGCTTGTTTCAGGCGAAGATAGTCCTCAATTTCCTCCTGAAAGTGGAGCTGCCTACGACCATATGATTACCAGACAAGAATTGCTTTCCAATGGCCCAAATGCTTTATATGAACAATCAATGTTGGAGCAGGAACAGCCATGTCTTCGTTCGCTGCCATCAAAAGAAAAGGACAGTCTGGAAGGGACCGATCAGAATGAAAAGCAACAAACGCATAATGAGACAATTGAATTGCCTTTTGCTACTAACGAAACAGATGTAGTTCCTCACAGAGAAGGTATTGAACCAGTTGAGTTGCCTTTGGCCACTGATGAAAAGTCACATACTGATGAGGAATCACCTGTCGTGGAGAAAACAGATGACGCTATGAGGGAGGCTACTGATACTGGTGCAGGGAATGGTATACAACAATACGCCGAGACAGTTGAGTCTTCTTTTATTAGTAATCAAACAAACGACATGTATACAGAAAGTCTTGAGAATGTTATGTTGCCTTCTCAAATTGATGAAATAGAAGGGGTGTCTAATGAGTGTTTCAAAGTAGTCGAGCCGCTCTCTGTTATTGGTGTAACTGAAAGCTTGGTGATGCAAACAGATTCTTCAAGTTTTGAGACAAAATCTGATGTGTTTGATACAGAAAAGATCCTTGCAGACACCGATACAACTTGTGTACTCTCTTCTATGCTCGAATCTGAAAGTTCGTCTCCGTTTCCATATGTTGAAGATCCTAGTCGTGGACCAAACAGAGGACATGATTCTGTGCAGGACTTTGAAGTCAGCGATACGGGTTTAGAACTTTTTAGCACCCCTGCATCCAATATTGTATCCATCCCCACAGATAATGAAGATTTTAATGCAGAATCTACAGAAGACGGTTCTTACATTACGGCAAAAAGTGATACCTTTTCTTTGCTTCATGAAAACAATATTTTGACTGAGTCTCCAGAGGATGCAAAATTTGTATCAAGAAAGGATGAGGAAATCGATGATTTTGATAGGACAGCAATTGGCAGAGAAGCACATTTTATTGATCAGAGTTTGGAAATGCACAATGCTGAAGCGAAGAATGAAAAGGACATGGAGTGTGAAGCTACAGACCGGGATGTGAATCTGGTTGAAGAGAATGAGGAAGATGCTAATGAAGCAAAAGACATTGATTCAAATGCCAATACATGGACAGAGGAAGAGTCTTCAAGCTTGCAAGTAAATACAGATTTGGTTTCTGCAATTGTTATAGATAAGGATCAAGGGGATTCAAATCTTGGCGAAGAAAATAGTCCTGTTGGCCAGTCAGTGACTATTTCTTCTACAGAGCATGAGAACCAACAAGGTGAAACTGTTGAAGAGGAACCGGTGCCTGTTTCAGGTCAAGATCGCCCTCAAACTCTTCCTGAGAGTGAAGCCGCCCCTGATCATATGATTACCGGGCAACAATTGTCTTCCAATGGCCCAGATGCTATCTGTGAACAATCAATGTTGGAGCACGGACATCCATGTCCTCCTTTGCTGCCGTTGGGAGAAAAGGACAGTCTGGAAAGGAGTGATCAGAATGGAAAGCAACAAAAACATTTGGAGACAGTTGAGTTGTCATCTGCTACTAACGAAACAGAGTTAGTTCCTCACAGAGAAGGTATTGAACCAGTTGAGTTGCCCCTGGCCACTGGTGAAAGGTTACACAGTAATGATTTTGATCAACTTGAGGAATCACCTGTCATTGAGAAAACAGATGGCGCTTTGAGGGAGGCTACTGATACTGCTGCAGGGAATGGTATACAACAATCAGCTAAGTCAATTAAGTCATCTGTAATTATAAATGAAACGAACGATATGTATAAAGAAGGCTCTCAGAATGTTATATTGCCTTCTCAAATTAAAGAAACGGAAGGGGTTTCTAATGAATGTTTCAAAGCAGTTGAACAGCTCTGTGCTACTGATGAAACAAAAGGTGGTCTTGTAGCTGAGGCACCAAGTGACGAGCAACAACCAAATGAGATGATAGAGGAGAGATCAGCCATTGAGAAATTGCCAGAAGCTGAAAGAGATTATCAGGGTCAAATTAAGAGTATTTTTGGCAATGGCTCTGAGGAATCGCCAAAATCCGTTTCTTTGGACGAGAGCAATGTAAATAATGGTCCACGTGGAGATTCATCTCCTACAGTCCAAGAAGGCGCACATGTCAATGGAGGTGGTATAAAGGCCGGGGAACCTGATTTTGTAGATAAGGCTGCAGCATACCCAAATGATGATGATGAGAGCTCTCTAAGGAAAAATGAAGTACTGGCAAAAGCAGTGTCACAGAGTTCTGTTCAGGTACTATTGCAACTTCTTCCTCAGGGATTTTCTTCAAATTGATGGTCCTACCGATTTTTCTGTGACTATGTTAGCTATATTAGCACCTCCTCACATGTATTGTCCTGCACTTTTTACCTTATTCTTTTGTTATCTTAGTTAATTGGAGTTACACGCTGTTTCTGTTATGTATGGACATTGGAAATTGATATACTTTATTTTTCTCTTATTTGCAGGGCTTTGAAGCCTTAAGAATGGACAAAGGCCTTACTGAAAACATATTGATTCCTAAGCAATTGAATGAAGAAAAGTTACAGTTACAGATAAAAGAGGTAATGGCAAAAACTGCGTCCGAGATGCTCCCCAGTAGCAATTTCTGTGAGCCTCTTGGAGCAGTAGCTGTAGAACAACTTACCAGTCCCACCCCTGAAGTTCCTAAGAATTCCTCTCCGACATCAAGCTTTGAAACCTCACTTACCCGTAGAGGCCAAGAGTCCCAAGATCTGCAAACCTTTGAAGTAGATAACGAAGCCTCTACATTAGTAAGGGAAAAGGTTTGTTTCTCTTTTCTTTTCATTGGCTACTTGAAGTTGGTGTTAGGTGATGATTAACGTTGGAAAATTGTGTGAATTTAGTATTATGATATTTGGATTTATATTTTGTGATTTATTATTAGAATAGTGAAAAAAGAGATAGAATGTTGGTATTTGAAAATTTAGTGTTGGTAATAAAATAGAGAAAAGAGATGAGTTTTGCAACTAATACTTTGTGACTGCACATCAGGGTCTCAATATACATGCAGAGAAAAGGGCTTCAATTTGGGATTGCTGCGGTTTTTGGAATTTGTTGCATGCTCATGAAGATTAGGCTTCCATTCTTGCCTTAGAAGAATTTCAGAGTGAATTTGATTACAATCATGCACTGAAGGCCTCTTAATGGAAAGCAAATTTGTTGAAGACAGACGCAAGAAACAAGCTTTGCTTCATGAAGACTTGGTTATATACATTTTTGTCAATGTTGGAGAGAATTTTGTTTGCTGCTCTACATGACCATACTTATTGATTCTTCATATAATAAGATTTATTTCTGCAGGGTAGGGAATTTGTAACGACTTGTAATAGTAGGTATTGAGGCCCTTAATGTAGATGATTTTTTAAGTGGATGCAAAGTTGTAAACATAATTTGATAGCCACGTATTTGTGCTGTGTGCCATTCATTGATTGGTTAAATATTTTTATTGTACAATTAATATTTGGTTAACTTTTTTGGGCTTGGATTCAGAGTCTCGTTCTCCTTAGAGGTTCAAATAATGAAATATGATATGGAATAATGTAAACAAATCTTATTTGATTAATACAAATATTTTGAATTCTCCTAAGTAATATTTGGCTTTTTTTCATTGTTGTATGATGTGCAATATTTCAATTAGTTTAATTTCTCAGATTAAGATTTAGTTTTTTTTACAAGTGTTGGATTCTTTGTTCCTCCATTTCGAATTGCCTTTGACCTTGCTTTCGTCAATCCTAATGTACAATTTTGTTCATTGACTGACCCTAAAATGAGGGGCAGAGGTTGAAATTCCATTTCAATCGTGGAGAAAGACTTTAAAAAATCTGGCGTTTAATGGTAGAATGTGGAGCACTGGCCAAAATTGCAGACACAGAATTTGAAATATGTTGGCATTAATATGACAAGAAATTTGAGGATATGATTTTGCGATTTAGCCCAAAGGGTAGAATTGCATCAGTAATCTAATTGCAAATGAGGAATATGAATTGAAATATATCTGAACAATTAAAGTTTTTTTTGAGATATATATTTTAATTTCTGTGAGCTAATGTACTTAAAGGTAACAAAATCAAGTATTTAAATGATACATCTTAAATAAAATTCATAATATATGTAAAACATATTGCGTAAAAAAATAAAATTTATATTTTGCATTTATTTTAGTGTGTTCTTTATTATACGTTTTCACTTTGTTTATCTTTATGGTTTATTCTCTTTTTCATGTATTTCTTTCCTTTCTTAGAAGTCTTTTTTACATCAATTGGCATGAGTTTTTTTAATAATACATTAAATAGTGTAGGTTGTTTTTGAATTCAGATCTGCCAATAGGAAAAGTCATTGATTTATTTGAGATAGTGCAGGGAGATGCTATCTAATTGGAGATGTCTGCAATCATTGGGAAAATAATCAGGTGCAGATACCCAAGGGTTGTTATTCAAAATTGGATAGATGAAAACTGGAAGGAGGCTCCGGTGGTTAATTTTCTCACTCGGGGTTTCTTTGTTGTGACTTTTGCTACAGAAGAGATGAGAAATCGCATATAAGACGCGGATTGGAAGCTTGAAGGAAACCATATCTATCTACAGAATTGATGCCCAAAATTGTGATCTAACAAAGACTTTCCATTTGGAGTGGCCAGTATGTATCAGGCTTTATAAACTGCCCTCCGAATACTGATGTGGGCAACGCCATTCCGCAATCGGCGATGCAATTGGAAAAACCCTGGATATTGATTTGCGCAATGGAGAAACCCTAATTTATGCTTGCATCAGATTGCTGACAATTTATGAAATCCCTAATTTGGTTACGCTATGCACGCGAGCGAGGGGCTCTGGACAGAGTAAATTCAAGATCCAAGAAATATAAGCTAATATGCGCTCAAAATGCTCAAACCCTAATAAGTCTGTAATCCTCCTCAGGGAAGAAAAAGGAAAAAAAACAGAAGATGAACTATGTATGTGTATATACATTAAATATATTGAATATATCCATGTATACATATGTTTATACAGATATTCATTTACATGATTATAATATATATTGAGATTTAATTGTGCTATTTATTAGACGTCATTATATAACTAATGGACCAACTTAATAGACAATGAAAAACTCATGCCAACTAAACGAGAACATACTAAAATGGGTGCACAGTGTAAACTCTTTATTTTCAAAATTTATTTATGTTTGTGCAGAAGAAAGAATCCAATCTTTCAAGAAAACTACATTTTACATGCGAGAACTTTTGTACTATTTGTATTCAATGAACAAGATTTTGTTGTACATCCTCCCATATCATATTTCACTTATTTAAACCTCTTTAATGAGTCATATTGAATTAATGCAATGTAAAATGTTACAGAACACTGAAGACTACTAATCTTTGTGAGCATGAAACCAACTACAAAAACCACAGCAATCCCAAATCGTCGCCCTTTTTTCTGCATGTGCTTGGAGAATCTGGTGCATAAACAGCCACAAATTGTTAGTAACAAAAGTCTTCACTCTGTATTACTTTAAGACCGACAGTTGTATCTCTTTTAAACTTATTTCCAATGTTCATAATTGATTCTAAGAAAATTTCTGAAATCTATTGTATATAAATTTTCACAGCAACATTTTAATCACACTCCCTCATCCATTATATCACTTTTCCTTTTATTCTAATAATAAATCAGAAAACATAACCCAATATAAAACAAACCTTATCTACTTCAAAGGCTCCAAAGCTTGGTGGCAGAGAGGGACTGTTAGGAACTTCAGTTGTGGGAATGGTAAATGGTTCTTCAATTATTGCTCCAACAGGCTCCCAGAAATTCCATTTATCAGGAACCAAAATGAAATTCCATTCATCCATTCGTATGCCCTGAAAAGAAGAGAAAAACAAAATATATCAAATTCCATACGTAACAAAAACATTAACAAATTGCAGAAACCAAAACAGTATTTACTTGCAAGATTAAGGACTGTTCCGATGTATTGGCATTTGAATCATTGCCTTCTGCTCCATGACCTGCTTCCTCATTTTCTTCATACTTCATGTTCTCATTTTCTTCAATAAAAAGGGTTTCTCTGCCAATTGTTGTTCTATAAAAACCATCATTTTCCTCATCCTTTCTTGACACAAAATTTGCATCCTCTGTAGAATAAGACTCTGTCAAAATCTTAATTTCATCAAGCAAAGAGAAGTTATCACTTTTTGCCGTAATGTAAGAACCATCTTCTGTGAATTCTGCACTAAAATCTTCATTATCTGTGGAGATGGAGAAACTGGATTCAGGGGAGCTAAAAAGTTCAGAACCCATCTCACACTCTTCAAACTTTTGTTGAGGACAATCAACATATGTTTGATCCTCTAATATGTGTTGAGTAACATGTCTCTCAAACACCAAATAATTAGAAACACGCTGCCTCTGCATTATATGAACTCTTCTGGCAAAAAAGAAACTGAATGAATGGGTTTTTAAATAAGAGGCCTTGTTTGTGTTTTGTTACAGGTCTATCTATTGCTTGCCACCTTGGAAATCAAAGAGACCTGCATGCCATTAAACGCTTAGATTTCTCCAGAAATGAAAGATCATGGAAAGAAAGTATGTAAACATCCAGAAATGACCAAAAACATTCAGATGTGAATTGGCCCAAATTAAATTAAGAAAGGAGGTAGGCATTTGAATTAAAGCAAATCTAATGCTTTCTAATACATTTTTCCAGTGGAAAACAGAGGACCAGGAATATTTATTCAGTCATAGGGAGTAAAATCAAAGATCAATTTATGCACCATATCTCATGTTAATACCCGTGTTAGCTGCATATATCAACTTATAGCTAATATTATGACCCATTTTCAACATTTCTGCGTGTTAATACCCGTGTTAGGGTTTTTTTGTTAAGGAGTTATCTGATATTATTCTTGTTACACAGTTTAAAAAAAATTAAAAATGAAAAACCCACCAACATGAAAAACCCACCTAAATGAAGTGTATGACAATCTTTATATCAATCAATTTCAGATCTGAAACGTTGATATTGTTCTTGTTTGACAGTTTCGAAAAACACTTGAAAAACCAATGTAAATAAATCACGAAACTCTAATTTTGCATGATTAAAAAGAAAGCCAAATTGTACCAGAATAATTTACATCTTTCAATCTACTACACATATCCATATTACGAAATGGAAAACAATGTACAATTCTTAGTTTACAGTGTTCTCTGCTTACTGCCTATGATTTTGTTGTCTTCTTGCAAAAGTTTCTTCTTCTTCCAAATTTTGTAACTCCTCTTCCACCATAAAGAAACACTTTGTGTACCTCCCACAATCAGAAACTAAATGGGCTACAAGATTAGGGAGGAATGCGAATAAGAACGACGTGTCTTTTGTTTGCAACTAAAACGTTTTGTTATCATTATTATTTTATTTTGTGGACGATATAAACATTTTATTTTCATTTATAATTTTTTTTAAAAGTTGATAATGATTCATATTCTCATAAACTGAGAACTAAATTTTGGATTTATCAAAATTCAATGAGTATATGAATTGCTTCATATTTCTCTAACAAATAGCTTTCCAGCATCTAAATTACGAACCAATCGAGCTGAGAAAATGAATCCATGTCCCAAACATGTCACCAGGTTAGCAACCAAAAATGTTCCATACCCGATCCACACCGAACCAAAAACTAAAACACTACCTTTTCCTGAACATCCAAAATGTTAGTCTCTAATCAAACATCCATAACTCACTCAAATAATAATGCTACCATTTGTAAGTCAACTATAGACATCCCTGAAATACGTTCACATCATTTGATCTTCAACACAATAGCCATACTAAACCAATCTTCTCACTGAATATCATAGGAACAACACAAGAACACTGTCTCAAATAGTAGAAATATGTTGACTTCAATGACAAAAACATCAATGTCAGCACATATATGCATGATATTCCAACCACCACTACAATTTTTTAAAAGTATATACTTAACATTGATTATAAACTTAATCAACCAACATCTTTCATTTAATTTAGAAGTGATAATTTTAAAAGTCCTTTGTTCACCATGGTGGAAACAACTCAGTAAAATAAAGTATGATTACACTTGATCGTTTTAAGCTTCCATAAGTAGGGTCATCCCTAGACCCAGACCTAAGCCTTGAGTGTTCACTCTTGATGACCCTACCTATGTATCCTCTCATGTGAAGTCACAGGCTTTGTAGTTTTCCCTAAGAGGGGATTTACTCTCTCTCCTCTTAATGAGATTTCAGATATCTCTTAAATGTTGACCATTAATCAAGTGATTCTATTAATTTATTCTCATCACAATGAAAACTATACACAATGACATCAGTTTGTGTTTCCATAACCATCATTACTAATCGTTAGTTGTGCCAACATAACATATGTACAAGGTTCATTTCACAAATTACACACATATGATTATATTGAGAATATGTTAGATATACATAGAGGACTAGCTCATACACATCACATACATAGTGAGCAGATCCAACATACATAAAAAAGATGATAGTAATTGGTTCATAAATGGATCACAAAGGCAATAGCAACTGGCTCATACAAGCATCGTGTAAATAACATAGTGATTGACTCATACATGAATAATAAAGGCAATAGTTACTAGTGCATACAAGAAACATGAATAAAATAGTGCTTGGATTATATCCAATGGCTAACCATCTAATAAATAGGAAGAGGATTTGGTGGATCGCATGTTACAACATGGATCCATCCTCAATCCAAAAGATATCCACAAGTAATGAACCAACCTAGCTCAATGTTTTCCAACTATAGTCGCCTATAAGCCACTAGCGACAAGTTTGTCTAGCTCGGAAGAAGAAGATTTTGACACATACTACTTGGTGACCTTAATGATATTGTCAGCTATCTTCTTCAAAATCCTAAGTAACACTTGGAATCGATCACACCCATGCTATACATGACTACCAATGAACCCTCCCGATTCAACAATTAGTTCTGGTTACCGCTACCTTCTTGTTAAGAAAACTACCCACGCAATCGTTACTGTATCGAATCTTGGATAGCCCATAGTAATCATTCGCCTCTATAAATTAGATGAATGTTGGCTAATCCAAAAGATACAATAGTAGCCACAAGAATCCTCCATTGGCACGGTCCAATGACAACCTATTAACTATTTATTATATCATATCCAGGGTAGCCTTGGCAAATTCACCTCTGTGAACCAAGTGAATGCCGAATAATCCCTTGTAGTAGTCCAAACATCGATCATTGGCACAGTCCAACAACTGCCTATCACTACATAAATATTCTGGTGGTTCAAACTTTTGAGGGTCATAGATCTAACAAGATTTACAATTCTAAAAAAATGGATAAGGATAACACAATTGACTAAAGAGTGTATGCATAGATTTTTATAAGTCAAGGGTTAATTTTTACGTACATATAAAAAACACATAGAACCAACACACAATGGCCTCCTCTGAAGCCTACAAAAGTGGGAAGATCAAATAAATTTAGAACAAACCTAATACCTAGAGTTACCCCCTAGATCTCCCTCGACAGACTTGAGGTCACTAGGGTATCCTTCAGCCAAGTACTACCTACATTCTTGCTTCCAAATGGGTCAAAGTTACACATAGTTCTCCTTACAAGGTCTCTCAAGGGATTCCTACATGATGGAACCAATAACCAAGGTTTCATTAATTACCTTGTCTTGCTCCTATAGGGTTCCTTTTAGCGATTCCCAACAATTTTAATATTGTTTAATGACAACTAAGGAATTCTAGTTCACCTTTCCCAACTTAACGAACCTAACTATAACATTTACATTCAAAGATGTCAAGACCTATGATTAGTCCTCACCTTCTTCATTATTGTTATTGCAAATCTCAAAAATGTTAATTGTGTTAATGACTACAATGAGCACAAATGATAAATTACCATAACAAAAACCCTACCAGGTAGGATTTTCTAGCTCATTCTTTTAGACATGAAATAGAAACCCTCCAAGAAATTAGTGTCATATTACTATACTTTTTGAATTGATATTTTGTTAGAATTTATCGTTGTTAGTCTCTAAGTCTAGAACTGAAATGTAGGAGTGTTCCATCCTAATCAAATATCAAATACAAGAGAAATGAATTACTACCTCGTAGTCTAGTTTAATACATTATGAGTTTATATTGATCTTTTTCCATATAGTATTCAAACTTGGCACTTTGCTTCTCTCTAATATATTGTACTACAATTATTCAAAATGAACAATTATCCTTATCACTTTGCTGCAATGGTAATGAATTTTTTTCTACACATAATTAATTGTCAAGTCATACTTTAGACCAATGTGTAGCGCTATACCCTTTATATCATTCTATGAAGATGTAAATAATAAGATTCATAAGAGTTAGAACACTTTTTTTTGCTATATTGAACTAGTTGATGACTTTACAATAATCTTTCTTTTTTCTTCTTTGTAAGTGGTATTTCTTTTGTGCACCACCAATTAGTCTTGATACTTAAGCATGGTAATAATAGGAAACGATCATATCTCAGTATCTAGATAGATTCAAGTGTCACATATTAACATTTGAACTTCTTCTTATTATATGACGAGGTTAAAGATTGTTATCTAATTATCAACTTGGATGTAGGATGTAATGACATGCATATAACAAGATTTGGTAGACTTTAATATCAAAAGTACGTTGGTTCACTTAAACCCATTAGGCTAAATGAAGATTCAAACTAGTTCCTTACACCCTCATCCTATTTATCAAGGGTAACATAATCCTAAATACCATTTTAGTTAATGCCAAGCCCACTAGGATCTCTCCATAGCACGACAATCTAATTTCATGGTAGAAGTTAAGGCACAAGACACCTTAGCCATGGACTAATAACATAATAATTTCACACAAACATCTTAAGTTAGTGTTGGCTATAACATTTTGAGTTGATTATGACTTGATGTACTAAGCATCCCATATTTCAAAATATGGTTATCAACAAAGAAATTGTTAAAGTAATGTCAAGCATGAGTATGACTGGATGCATATTCATCAAGGCCAAGATCCTTATTTGAATTGTTTTCTTTACAATCTATAAGTATCTAAACTAAAAATAGAACATGCAAGGGATTACTTTTGTGAAGATTAGCATCCTATTTCTTGGTTTCTTTTGTCTTGAATAGGTAAAGTAATATTAGTTTATACTCATTAGTTCATAGGTTGTATGCTTCTATGTGCAAGTTATTAAATGTTTCATAATTGCTTAAGTGAGGGACAATCACAAAGTACCCTTCTCTAGATGCTAATTAATAGTTCCAATAGCATTTCTCTCAAGCTAGTTTTTCAATGTCAAAAGAAGTCGCATTAAAAAATAATACTCATAAGGAAGAGAATCACAAGCACCTTAGCATTCTACATATCTTACAACTAGGAGGGGACCGTAAAAAACTGTTTTATCATTCAACATCCCCCACTTCGTATGAGAACTTGAAAATAGCTTTCAATCATCACTATTAAACTCAAATGTCAAATAAAACTTAACAATTAACAAAATGTGACTAAATGATTTAATAAAATTACTTTATTTACCATTTGATTTAATTACTTGTGCAATTGATGTTACATCACATGATTGGTTTCTTTTTACAACTAAAGGTATATTTCATTCAACTATGGCAGTAGTCATCATAGAAATATAACAACTTTAAAGTCACGACTATTAATACATTGTTGTCAAAAAAAAAAAAAAACATTAAATCAACATGTGTAAATTAAATCAATAACTACTATCACAACTATTAGAAAGTGCTCACATATTCCTCCCTTTCCCCTAATTAGCACAAATAAATTATAAGTAAACCAAATAGGCAGTGGCTATACAGACATATATTTAGAAAATGTTACGAAAGAGACAAATAGTTTTTTTTAAAATGTTTTCTGTAATAGGCAGTGGCTATACAGACATATATTTAGAAAATTTTACGAAAAAGACAAATAGTTTTTTTAAAAATGTTTTCTGTAATTGTCACCTTATATATTACATTATTTTTTTTCTTTTCTTTTTTTTGGAAAATGCCCCACGCTAATTGAATCAATGTAATATCTCAGCACATTCTAATAATCGTCACCTCAGATTTTTTTGGGAAAATGCCCCATGCTCGACTCCCATACTTTATTAATCACAAGTCACCTCGTCCTGTAATATTTCCCTCGGTTTTGACAAAATGTCTCTGTGCTTTGATGGACAACCAACCATACCTCTTAATCGCATTGCCACTGACCCTCTCTCCACCTTAGACATTGACCGCGGGATGCGACATCTGGAAAGCAATAGACCTGTAACATAACACATACAGTGTCTATTTCAATTCTGTACATGTTTAAAGGTCGACATTATCTCAGTTTCAGTTTTGCCAGAAGAGTTTATATAATGTAAAGGCCTGGTATGTCTAATTTTTTGACGTTTGAGAGTCATGATCCTCATAGAACATACGCTGTAATAGACGGGGTTGCTGAAATTAGTTGAGTCGCCTCGCCCTACATACGTTGTAATAGACTTGGATGGATACGTGGTATGACTCGAGTGGTGACACCTAGCGCCTCTTCATTCTTCTATTATCAATGTTGTATCTCAGCTCTGCACCTAAACTGGTACTCCAGTTTGAATCGAACAGGGAACAATGAACAACTCAACCAGAATGAACAGAATAGTTTTCTAAACCATTGGTGTTATTATTATGTGTCGGCCATGACTCCTAATGTCGAGCCCTTGAATTAACAAGGGCTGCGCTGATGTAGCTGGAGTCCCTGCCTAGTGAGTTGCTAATAGATATGCGAAAAACATAAGCATCAGAATAGCTATTCTTGTCATTGTTTCTGGAGTGAAAAGTATTTGCTTATGGAGTGAAAAGTATTTACACAAATGAAGGCTTTGTGCCTCCAAAAAAATTTAGCATTAATAGTTTTGTTCTTCATCTGCATCGGTTATTCGAACAAAATCACACCCAAGATGAACCCCTGCATGTCAAAGTACTCCAATAAATATTCCCCCTGCAATTAGCGTCAAATAGTCCAATAGTCGTAAAGAAAGTGTTATCAAAATCTCAAATCCACCAGGTCACCTATACAAGCAAGTGCAACCATGAATGTTATGGTAATATACAATGAGAAAGATATTTGATTATCTATAACATTTTTAAAATTCCTTGTGTAGACTAAAGAGATCAGCCTAAATGCTATTGTAAAAAAAACTTTTTCATGAATTACTAGGAAATCTATATATTTCTTATTGTAGAATCAAAACATCCACCAACTACTAATTCTAGTATAAATATTTAAGTTTAGTGGTTTCATTGTGTATGAAGTTTTTCTGCTCTGGACAAATTTTATTGAAGCTCTCTATTAGAGAAACATAAAATGGACTCAAACTTGTTATTTTTGTTGCTTAATGTTAATGACAATGGTGTTTTATTTTCCACCATTGTCCTCACCAAGTCTGGTTCTCAACACTCAGTGCCTAAGGGAACAATTGATGCCATCAAGACCACCTATGACAAAATAACAGAATTCAGCTTCTGTAAAAAATAATAATTATAAATGAAAGAAACGATGATTACACTACATCATGTTTTGGTAAACATAACAGATGATATTACTTAATTTTTCTTGTTAGCTACGATTCCTATGCACAGACAATAGAAACCCTAAACGTAAAACTGGAATTTTAGATTTTTGTAACCGTTCATTCCTTTTTCTCTCTCGAATCCTAAATAACATGGATTCCAATGTGTCATGGAGCGTTTGATTACCAGAAATAATACCATAGCATTTGGTACTTTGCCTAAAAAGGATTTGCTTCGTAGAATCAAAACAAATGGAGGATCAAACTTTCAAAGAAATTACATTTGTTTAAGAAACAATTTACCATTATCAAAAATTAAAACTCTAGTAAATTTTTGTAAACTTGAAAATTTGGTCAAGACTCCCTGCGCTTTGGGAGAGTGAGAGATACCCAACACAAAGCAAAACAAAAAGCCCGAGGACACCCTGCGCTAGGGGTCGTTTCAAGCCCATATCAGAAAAAAGGAAAGACGGGATTAAAAAGATTAAGAATTGACCATGTCCTGAATGTTCCCATCTCCTTCAATGGCTTCCTGTTCAACAATTTCCAGGCCTTGTCGTTCATCTCAATCATCAATAGGGGTACAATTATACCTGTGATTGTTTTTCCAGTCTAAAGCTTCGCATGCCTTGGAGTAGTAATTAACAGTGCCGCAGGCAGAACACCTTCGAAATTCATGCCTTCTAGTCTCAGGCCTCCCTCACTTGGAATAGCAGTAGACTCTCAGACCCTACGCTAGGGGATTCAATTCAAACCAGCCCACAAGGAAATCATTAATGGCGTGATGCTTCACAGGCCATATGTTGTTCTTAAGTTTCCTGGCATGAAAGTATTTGTCAGCGACACATAATATTGCTTCTTTTGCATTAGCCTGTACCACAAATTTTTGGCCCTCTTGAGAGTTCCTTTTCACGCCATAGCCATCTTGCAAGCAGTGGCCAAGCTCTCTCATGGCGTCAATGTGACCCAGGGCGGCCACTTTGGCACACATAACCACCCCTGCTCTCATAATTTTTTCATTCCTTGAGCCTCCGCTACCATTGCATTGAATTACGCTGAGAGAATACAACATCCATGAGTGTGATCACTACAACATTTGGGGTCGAATTTCGACACCAATTTGTGACGCCACTACAATTTGTGTTTGTTTTTTGTATTTTTTTTGCAAGTGCGCCCGACGGTGTCATAATAGCGATGATAACGTCGTAATTGCAACACCCCTTTAGTTATAAACAAAAAAAGAAAAAGAAAGTGTCATTTGTAATTTTTGTGAATTCGAAGAGCTACCGCGAAGATGACACTGCACTTTTGCGTGGTGTGAAGAGGGCATTCGAGTTTGGCATGCGCGAAGAGGCCGACACCGTGTGGGAAGAGGGCACTGGCACTTGAGGTAGGCATTCGAGCTTTGTCTTCTCATTAAATCAATTTCAGTGACATTGTTTACATCTTAGCATTTGGAATGCTCGATGACCCGCGAGCTTTGAGAGCTAGGGCATCGTTGCTATTACCTTCAAGGCATTGTGTGAAGTGTTTGATCTCTCTTTATTTGTTTTTCTATTGATATTCACTATGTTGTACTCCCTATTTATGATCATTTCATGAGGAAATGTCTTGATGGCTCGCGGGCTGCAAGCTAGGGCATCATACATTTTTCATGAGCTCACTGTTTAATATTGGCATTGTTTACATCTTTTCATTTGGAATGCTTGATCTAATTTATGAAAACCAGATTACAATACCTGGTGTGATACCTGCAGTATTGTAGAATTCAACACGAAAATTGAGAACAACAAGATTGCAAACCAAAAACTGTCTCCATTCTATTCAAAATTGGAGTTTATACAAGTCGGATGGATCCCAAGGGTCACACAAATCCCTTGGAATTGAAATGAAGAGTCATCATAATGTTTATTACAATTAAACTATTAAAACTATCAAAATTTATCAAAAAACTAAATTTAAAATTTAGGTCCACTTGGAGAAGGCATAACTTTCTCATCCTAGCTCCGAATTACAAACCGTTTGATGCATTGGAAAGGTATTCAAATAATCTTGAACGAAATTTTGAAAACATTAATATTTTCAGGTAGCATATTTGCCCAGAAATGCACCGAAGACCCTCAAAATTGCAATTTACTAAAACATATGAAATTTTGGAAAAATTAGATTTCAGTATTTTCCCACTTTAATCCTGATCAATGCTTGATGACCTGCGAGCTTTGAGAGCTAGGGCATCATTGCTATTACTTTCAAGGCATTGTGTGAAGTGTTTGATCTCTCTTTATTTGTTTTTCTACTGATATTCACTATGTGGTACTCCCTGTTTATGATAATTTCACGAGGAAATGTCTTGATGGCTCATGGGCTACAAGCTAGGGCGTCATACATTGTTCATGAGCTCACTATTTAATACTGACATTGTTTACATCTTTTCATTTGGAATGCTTGATGACCTACGAGATTTGAGAGCTAGGGCATTGTTTCTATTACCTTCAAGGCATTGTGTGAAGTGTTTGATCTCTCTTTATTTATTTTGCTATTGATATTCACTATGTGGTACTCCCCGTTTATGATTATTTCATGAGGAAATGTCTTGATGGCTCGTGGGCTGCAAGCTAGGGCATCATACATTGTTCATGAGCTCACTGTTTAATATCTGGCCAGGCCATGTTAATGGTACTAGACCAACCCAATCAGCCCAACAAAATGTGTCAAGTTTATCTTTGTCAAATACACTCGTTCACCATTTTGTTCTTGTTCTTCACACAAATATTCCATCAAAAGTAATTGTAAACAATGATTCAAAGAAAAAAGAAACAACTACAATATATTAGACCCCACAAGAATACAGTTAAGGAGAAATAGTGCCCTAATAGTGTCCTTTGGATCTAACCCCATCTTTTCCTTCCTTGTAGATTTTGGATCATACAAGAGCATACTGGATTGAACCCTGAGTCAACACTTCATTACTTTAGGCAATGTTTGGTACCTTCATTATTTATGTTCATCCACTTATGTATGTTTGCATATTCATTCATATTCTTTTGAAAGTTGGCTATTAGTGACCATATAGGACCATTCTTGATGAAATTTGGCATGAAATTTTATAACATAGTTTCTTAGCATTTGATCTTTATATGATAGCCATGACTTGAGGTAGGCATTCAAGCTTTGTCTTCTCATTAACTCAATTTCCTTTTGATGACATTTGTTGATTTAATGGTAAAATATGAATGTTAATACTGACATTATTTTCATCTTTGCATTTGGAATGCTTGATGACCCACGAGCTTTGAGAGCTAGGGCATCGTTGCTATTACCTTCAAGGTATTGTGTGAAGTGTTTAATCTCTCTTTATTTGTTTTGTTGTTGATATTCACTATGTGGTACTCCCTGTTTATGATCATTTCATGAGGAAATGTCTTGATGGCTCATGGGCTATAAGCTAGGGCATCATGCATTGTTTATGAGCTCACTGTTTGAGCACCTCATGTTCCTATTTGATTGGTCGGTGCTCTGTTTGTTATATTGATGTTATTAGATCAAATATGGACATTAGTAATAAAATAAGGACATCAGTAATAAAATAATACACTTACTATTTTGAATTTGAGCTCTGACATCATGCAATGTTATTGCTGTCAAAACAGTAAGTGTATTAATGTATGATCTAATAGCAGCAACCTCATTGATCATTACCTTTCACTCCTCCATCATTATAGAAGAGATAACTACGTACAACTATATTTCATAATTCCTCCTTTGAAGTCATAGGTTAGTTTAAAATGGAGAGGGGTCTCGAAATATCGTAAGTAAAAACATTACACAGTGGCATTCAAATTAAGTACAATATGAATTCACATGCCTTTAATTATGTTACACTTTTGAAATTATCACTCATTGGTCATTTGACAATTCAAGATATAAGTATCAGAATATAAACTATTGTAAAAGGAAGAAACACATATGTATCATCATTTAATACAAAATATAAAAGTATCCCATAGACACACAATTGCTATTATAACAACCATCCTTTAATCCCATGGTGTACTAGTCTCAAGGTAAGAACAATTTACTTAAACCATCATATAAGTATCATCCTAAAGTTTAAATAGACATTGAATATGGATATACAACACTGAGCCATAATAAATTACAGAGTTTCACTGCAATTTCTATGTCAATTGCCATTAAAATATATCACTCCTCCTGTTATATAGGCATCCTTCTTATCAAGTGTTTCCATTAAAATATATCACTCCTATTATATAATGTATATGCAAACTTGTTTAAAATGTCATACTTGTTGTTCTTAAATATTATTACCATTTCACTCAAATTTACATGACATTAAAGCCAAGCCCAAAATGTATATATATGTGTAAGTATAGGAGAAGCTGGATTCTGCAACTATTGAAAGAAAAAAAAACTATACCAATAACAACTTACGAGAAACTATACTTGTGCTTACCACACCATACCTCAGCATCATAATGCTTATCATTTTCAAGCTTGAGAGAGCTTCATACCACACACCATTCACAAATTTGTACGCAACGCTGATTTAGGCTGGAGGTAAACTACATGTGTCATGTAAACAACATGGTTGAATGCAATCTCTTTTGCACATTTTCAAGAGTTTTCCCACCAATACAAGTGTAAATAACGCATTGAACGTAATCTACGAACACTGCGTGGTATGAAGTCTCGTTGAAGCTTGAAATATATCACTCCTCATGTTATTGTCAAAATTAAATTCAAATATTTTTCAAAATATTTATTCTTGTAGAATTAAGATATCCTTAACTCAATAATAAAACAATCTTCCATAATAGCTTTTGAAACACATTAACACACACCCATGTTCTGTAGCATAGTTCATTTTAGAAGTGTATGGCTTGATGATGCACATGCATAATTGTAGATGAGGATCAGCAATAGGGTGCCATGCATTTCTTAGATCCTTTGGATCTAACCCCATCTTTTCCTTCCTTGCAGGTTTTGGATCATACACTTGAGCATACTGGATTGAACCCTGGGTCAACACTTCATTACTTCAGGCAATGTTTAGTACCTTCATTATTTATGTTCATCCACTTATGTATGTTTTCATATTCATTCATATTCTTCTGAAAGTTGGCTATTAGTGACCATATAGGACCATTCTTGATATTTTTGGGTCATTTGATGAAAAGATGTAAATAGAGACATTAGTAACAAAATAGAGATATCTTAATCTTTATTAGCTCAAATTCAAAACAGTAAGTGTATTATTTTATTACTGATGTCCCTATTTTATTATGGATGTCCCTATTTTGAAGTGTTTGATCATTTCTATTACCTTCAAGGCATTGTGTGAAGTGTTTGATCTCCCTTTATTTGTTTTTTTGTGCATATACCTTCTCTGATCAACTCTGATATGCACAGGTGATGAACATTCATATTTTCCTAAGAAATACTTTGAACTTTCCTTGAACACATGTACTATTGTGAAAATCATCACAAGTCCATTTGTTGCAGGAAAGCTCACAGTACACATGTCTGGATGACATTGTTTACATCTTAGCATTTGGAATGCTCGATGACCTGCGAGCTTTGAGAGCTAGGGCATCATTGCTATTACCTTCAAGGCATTGTGTAAAGTGTTTGCTCTCTCTTTATTTATTTTTCTGTTGATATTCACTATGTGGTACTCCCTATTTATGATCATTTCATGAGGACATATCTTGATGGCTCACGGGCTGCAAGCTAGGGCATCATGCATTGTTTATGAGCTCACTGTTTGAGCACCTCATGTCCCTATTTGATTGGCCGGTGCTCTGTTTGTTATATTGAGTTTATATCATATATTTAGTCTTAATAAATATCTTATAAAACAACATAAAACTAACCCAAAATACTTTGTCTTAATAAAATCTTAATAAAACAATATATTTAGTCTTAATAAAATCTTATAAAACAACATATATTGTGTGAAGTGTTTGATCTCTCTTTATTTGTTTTGCTGTTGATATTCACTAGCTATGTGGTACTTCCCGTTTATGATCATTTCATGAGGAAATATCTTGATGGCTCGCGGGCTGCAAGCTAGGGCATCATACATTGTTCATGAGCTCACTGTTTAATATTGGCATTATTTACATCTTTTCATTTGGAATGCTTGATGACTCCCAAGCTTTGAGAGCTAGGGCATCATTTCTATTATCTTCAAGGCATTGTGTGAAGTGTTTGATCTCTCTTTATTTGTTTTGTTGTTGATATTCACTACGTGGTACTCCCCGTTTATGATCATTTTATGAAGAAATGTCTTGATGGCTCACGGGTTGCAAGCTAGGGCATCATGCATTGTTTATGAGCTCACTTTTTGAGCACCTCATGTTCCTATTTGATTGGTTGGTGCTCAAATAGTGAGCTAATAAATAATGCATGATTCCCTAGCTTGCAACCCGTGAGCCATCAAGACATGTCCTTATGAAATGATCATAAACGGGGAGTACCACATAGTGAATATCAACAACAAAACAAATAAAGAGAGATCAAACACTTCACACAATGTATGTTGTTTTATAAAATTTTATTAAAACTAAATATATTATTTTATTAAGATTTTATTAAGACAGTATTTTGGGTTTGTTTTATGTTGTTTTATAAGATTTTATTAAGACTAAATATATGATGTAAAATCATAATTATACTTGATATATATATATATACTTCAAAGGAGGAATTATGAAATATAGTTGTAGGTAGTTATCTCTTCTATAATGATGGAGGAGTGAAATGTAATGATCAATGAGGTTGTTGCTATTAGATCATACATTAATACACTTACTGTTTTGAATTTGAGCTCGAGCATCATGCAATGTTATTGTTGTCATTGCATGCTTGCTACTGTTGTGCACCATAGATTGTTTTATACACTGTTTATTTCATTGAGACTATGAGCTTGGCATTTGTAATGTATTTTCTATTATTGGATCGATGTCGCTATGTTGTTGAGACTGTAGATGCATTGAATCACCACTACCATTCTATTTTGATAGCAGTAATATAACAAATAGAGCACCGTCCAATCAAATAAGGACATTAGTAAGACATTTAATGCATTATTACTTCATCATGATGATAAAAATTTCATTGGCTCAAAGCACATAGAATGTGGGTAGCTTCATTACTTCATTAGATCTATAACTTTGTTAATTTTACTAGCATCATGCAACTTTCTTACTTATCTTTTAAAATGCAGATTCAAATATACTCCATGCCATAGCATTAATGTATAGATGATGCAGATTTGTGTACCTCTTTGTTTTGATGTAGCTTACTCACTGCATGCAATGGGGCCTCCTTGGGGCTGCCAACCATGTTGTGATGTTATGATCTTTACTTGAAATCCATGATGTACTCCTCCCTTAATATGTAGATTTGATGCTTTTCTCCTCTTATTTGATGATGATTAATGCCCCTTCCATTGCTTATTCATGCTTGCTCATGACTTCCTTGTGCTGATGGGCATGGTGTGTGACTGTTGTGGGTGCATAATTTAGAAATGATGTCACGACAACACCAGATGAAACAACATCTGGTGTTGTTGCACTATTTGAATGATGTAGTCACAATAGTGACTCACCAGGTGTTCATGCAGACATAAATGCAACCATTTACTCTCTGCAACATTATTTTGAGTGTACATGTCTTGTAGCATGGTTTTTCTTTCAGAAGTGTATGGCTTGACTATGCACATGCATAATTGTAGATGAGGATCAGTAATAGGATGCCATTCATTTCTTAGATATTTTTTATCTAACCCCCATCTCTCTTTTCTTTGTAGGTTCTGGATCACACAGGGGCACACTAGATTCATGCCCGGGTCAAAAATTCATCACTTCAAGCAATGTCTGACACCCTTATTATTTATGTTCATCCTCTTATGTATGCCTATACTCTTGCATTTTCTTCTGAAAGTTATTTTCCTTGTATACTATATACAAGTTATTTTTCATATATATACATGTAATCTTTAAATGCAAAAAATTCTTTTCCTTTACATGTATCTTTGCATGAAATGAACACAAATTAAACAAGATCATTTAATAATGCAAATTAGGGTACTGTAGTCACTCATCTAGTAATTAGTTCCCCAAACCATTACTAAGGATTGAACATAAGTCTAAGTCCCCAAACCTATTGTTCTATGTGTCCTTATTGCTTTCATAATTTTGGTTCAACCCCTATAGGATGCCCAAGCCTAGAGGCCAAGGAAAGTACCCAAGATCACTTGAAAGAAAGATGAATGAAACCATTTTCCTTATGTGGGTAAACCCATATAAGTGTTCTTCCTTTGCATCACAACTCCTACTTGAGGATCCACAATCATGTATTTATGTTCAAGACTTATTATTACCTTGGTCCTTTTGAATCTTAGGATGACATCTCAATTGGGAAAGGCAAACCAAAACCTTTCATAGACCAATAACAACCAAGGCATGTGGGTGCTCTTTTGTTGTACAATTATACTCATAAAATATATGTACAGTTATAAAATTTGATGCCTTGAAATTTTATAACATAGTTCCTCTTCATCAAAATAGAATGGAAGTGGTGATTCAATGCATCTACCCACATTCTATGTGCTTTGAGCCAATGGAATTTTTATCATCATGATGAAGTAATAATGCATTAAATGTCTTACTGATGTCCCTATTTGATTGGCCGGTGCTCTGTTTGTTATATTGATGCTATAAAAATAGAATGACAGTGGTGATTCAATGCATCTACAGCCTCAACAACATGGTAGCATTGATCCAATAACAAAAAATATATTACAAATGCCAAGCTCATGGTTTCAATGAAATAAACAGTGTATAAAATAATATATGGTGCACAACAGCATCAAGCATGAAATGACAGCAATAACATTGCATGATGCCCGAGCTCAAATTCAAAACAGTAAGTGTATTAATGTATGATCTAATAGCAGCAATCTCATTGATCATTACTTTTCACTTCTCCATAATTATAGAAGAGATAACTACCTACAACTATATTTCATAATTCCTTCTTTGAAGTATATATATATCAAGTATAATTATGAGTTTACATCATATATTTAGTCTTAATAAAATAATATATTTAGTCTTAATAAAATCTTATAGAACAACATATATTGTGTGAAGTGTTTGATCTCTCTTTATTTGTTTTGCTATTGATATTCACTATGTGGTACTCCCTATTTTTGATCATTTCATGAGGAAATGTCTTGATGGCTCGCACGCTACAAGCTAGGGCATCATGCATTGTTTATGAGCTCACTTTTTGAGCACCTCATGTCCTTATTTGATTGGTTGGTGCTTAAATAGTGAGCTCATAAATAATACATGATGCCCTAGCTTGCAGCCCGCGAACCATCAAGACATTTCCTCATGAAATGATCATAAATAGGGAGTACCACATAGTAAATATCAACAACAAAACAAATAAAGAGAGATTAAACACTTCACACAATGCCTTGAAGGTAATAGCAATGATGCCCTAGCTCTCAAAGTTCGCGGGTCATCAAGCATTCCAAATAAAAAGATGTAAACAATGCCAATATTAAACAGTGAGCTCATGAACAATGTATGATGCCCTAGCTTGCAGCCCGTGAGCCATCAAGATATTTCTTCATGAAATGATCATAAACGGGGAGTACCACATAGCTAGTGAATATCAACAACAAAATAAATAAAGAGAGATCAAACACTTCACACAATATATGTTGTTTTATAAACTTTTATTAAGATTTTATTAAGACAAAGTATTTTGGGTTAGTTTTATGTTGTTTTATAAGATATTTATTAAGACTAAATATATGATGTAAACTCAATATAACAAACAGAGCACCGACCAATCAAATAGAGACATGAGGTGCTCAAATAGTGAGCTCATAAACAATGCATGATTCCCTAGTTTGCAGCCCGCGAGCCATCAAGACATTTCCTCATGAAATAATCATAAACAGGGAGTACCACATAGTGAATATTAGCAACAAAACAAATAAAGAGAGATCAAACACTTCACACAATGCCTTGAAAGTAATAGCAATGATGCCCTAGCTCTCAAAGCTTGCGGGTCATCGAGCATTCCAAATGCTAAGATGTAAACAATGCCACTATTAACATTCATATTGTGCCATTAAATCAACAAATGCCATCAAGATGAAATTGAGTTAATGAGAAGAAAAAGCTTGAATGCCTACCTCAAGTGCTAGTGCCCTCTTCCCACATGGTGCCAACCTCTTCATGCATGCCAAACTCGAATGCCCTCTTCGCGCCACACAAAAGTGCAGTGTCGTCTTCACGACAGCTCTTCGAATTCATAAAAATTACAAATGACACTTTCTTTTTCTTTTTCTTTTTATTTATAACCAAGCTGGTGTCACAATTAAATCAACAAATGCCATCAAAATGAAATTGAGTTAATGAGAAGACAAAGCTTGAATGCCTACCTCAAGTCATGGCTACAATATGAAGATCAAATGCTAAGGAACTATGTTATAAAATTTCAAGGCATGAAATTTAATAACTATACAAATATAAAATTTCAAGGAATAAAATTTGACATCTGATTTGACCTTAATAATGTCCCCTCCATTGCTTATGCTTGATCATGTTTGCCTTGTGTTGATGGGCATGGTGGGTTACTGTTGTGGATGCATCATTTGGAAATGATGCCAAAGCAACACCAGATGGAACAACAACATCTGGTGTTGTTGTTGCACTATTTGGATGATGCAGTCACAATAGTGATTCACTAGGTGTTCATAGAGACAAATGCAACCACAACAGTGATTCACCATGTGTTCACAGAGACATAAATGTAGGGCTTCATTTGGATTTTAGCGCCTATACACTACACATGTTCCTGAGTGCATTTTCTTGAGTGCACATGTTCTATAGCATAGTTCCTTTTAGAAGTGTATGGCTTAACTATGAACATGCATAATTGTAGATGAGGATCAATAATATGGTGTTAGGCATTGCTTAGATCCTTTCTTTCCTTGTAGTTTCTGGATCATACATGAGCATACTGGATTGAACCCAAGGTCAACACTTCATTACTTCAGGCAATATCAAGTACCTTCATTATTTATGTTCATCCACTTATGTATGTTTGCATTCATTCATATTCTTCTTAAAATTGGCTATACTCATATTCTTTTTGTGTCTGAGTCTTCTAACTATGATCAATTTAATGCTGTAAATCTTGACATAGAATTTGATATCAACCGATCAAATATCCATTCCAAATGATATAACTCCATTTGAATAAACATACATGCCAACCATTTGACAAAATGTCTATATGAAATCTAGAGCAATACATTAATTTTATAGTGAATTCATGATTTATAATGCCTTTGGTTTCCTACAAAGCCTTTGGCGAAATCTGTCAAAAAATTAGAAGTTTGGTCGAAGTAAGTGTATAAATGAAGGATGAAACACATAGGAAGCTATGAGAAGCTATGAGAAGGTGACATGAAGCTAATGAAAGGAGGCATCTCAATGATGTTAAATCACAAGGGCTTCTCTTTGTTCCCTACAATGGAGTGAGCTAATTCTGAAAGTATAAATAGATAATTTTAACAATGTATAAAGTCCTTCCCAAAATGTAATAAAAACACTGGCAAGGCACGAGAATTGTTTGATGAAATGCCACAATAGTGGTGTCTCATGAAATGCTGACATGTTTAGTTATATGCAATGCTGAGATATTCAAAATATTGTTGGATAAATAGATAATTTTAACAATGTATAATGTCCTTCACAAGATATAATGAAAACTATGGAGTGAACTATGTTTGTCTGATTATATAACTATTATCTTATGTTAGGTATCCCACACAGTCTCATGGATTGTCAGGTAAAAGTCAATACACCCCATAAAGATTAATGTCTTTTACCATTTGTAAAATATTTCTCATTGCCACTTGTCTTTCTCATTGCATGAAGTGTTCCTCGAGCAAGGAAAATCTAGGAATGGAAGAAGAAAGTGAGACATTTAGTACGTGTAATTCAATAAGATCGACTCGAGGTAAAAATATCAGAAATAAATTCAATAAATGCATGAAATTTTTCCTTGCTCAAGAGGGGTTGTGTTCTTATGATGATGAGAGCAAAGACGACTCCGAGCTGCCATTTAGGTACAAACATCTACAAAAACAATGGGTCCCTGATGAACTTCCTTCAATAAACACTGATTTTTGTGTTAAAGAGAGGATATATCGCATAGCATCATCTTCATTACATGGTTGGGCCTATTTTCCATGGATGGCATAAAGGTCTCTTACAACAAAGTTGTCGAATTGATGGAGTATGTCGGACCTTGTTATGATTACAGTAGTTGGATGCAGATTGTTAAATATAAAAAAAGTATGTGTAGGTATGCACTCGCGACAAATTATATACAACAAAAAGTTAGTGAACAAAGTAAAAAAGTAGTTACATACATTGATGGAAGACCCAAAGCATCAGGGAATATTGCAGGTTTTATAAACAGTACATGGCCTGCGTGGCCTGCGTCAACTAAGAAGCAACCCAATTGCATATTTGAGGTGCGCGAGGGAAATCGTGTATTTGTATGTGTGATCAAATCAATACATGGAGGTGAGGATCTGCTTATTGATTACAATTTGAATCACATAGATACAAAAAACCCCATCACTATCATGGACAAGGTGGTACACATTTTGATAATTGTCTATTATTCAACATAATTTAGAATAAGAACACATGTGTTTTCACATGTTTGAATAATTTTTTTTGAAATACAGAGCTATAGTATTGATCAAGAGCCACACGATACGCACGACAGTGATAGTTCTCATGGCATTTCTTCTTCCCGACAGGTAAAACTCATTGTTGTTGTACAAATGCACATACAATAAAAATGTTAATGCGTATTTTTTGTTGTTCTACTATTTTGGATTACTTTTAAATAAAGGGCTAATAATATTGTTCTCACAAACGAGTGCTGATCAAAAAAAGGGAAAGGAACAAGTAGTCCATGAGGAGCCGCAGAATGAGCAGGATCCATTCGATGTTGATTTTTTATCAGAGGTTAATCCTTTCGTTGCACTGGAAAGGGTCCTTCATGCAATATCAAAAGAGTTTTCTCAAATGACAAATATTCAACCTCACACTCCTGAAATACATAGGGTAGTGGATATGTTGATTGGCTATGTTCATAACCATAGAGTAAGTATTAATGTAGTTTTTAATTATAACAAAAATTCAATAATGATTTTTATAGTATACTATTTTATTTATGTCATTAACTAAAATATATGTGTTCTCTGTACAAGGGATGCTAAATAGATTAAAGGGCATTACCTCAGATGCAAATACTTCAGATGGTACATCACATGTTTTATCCTCCATCTTGTCCATGGTTATCCATATTTTTTTATGCTCTAACAATATTTATTTTCCACACCTGCTATTGAACCTATGTTGAGTATTACTCCTGGTACAAGGATCAGATCCACAAAGGTAGTTCTACCTGTAATGTTAGAAACACGTAGCATGACCACAGATGCGATGGAAACACCTACTATTGGTAAGTAGACTCCTCTTTTTCTCTCTTATTTATCATGTGTTTATTTCACTTGATCTATATATTCTTTCTTAGGGGGCATTTTGTAATATTAGATTCATTTTATGTAGGAGGTGTATGCACCCTAAAATGGTCGCCTAGACTTTGGGCCCCATTTATTTGATTTATCAATCCTGAATCATTTCTATCAATAATCAATATTTTCAACATTATCAATTTCTTGATCAAATCTTAATTTCGATCATATATTGGATTTTTATCCTTGGGCTAACCATTTATCCTAAGTCTTTATTTAATTAAAAGGAATATTTCCTCCCCCTTTGATTAAATAAAAAGCCCCACTTTTCCTCTTATCCTAAGTTGCACAAATAAAATATTATTCCTATTTTATAAAAAGGGAAAAAGCACTTTTTGTCTCACATGAGGCTCAAAAGTCAACACTTCACTCTCATTGGAGGATACTTGTGCACATGGATTGCTCCTCTTTCAACCTCCACCGCTGATTAAGACCTTTTGCCTCTTAATCTCCATGGTCCATTTCACCTCATTTCTTATAAAAGGAGAGCTCTCTCCTCCATTTGCATATTCATGTTTTATGCTATTGTTATGCTGCAAGTTTTCTAGGTACATTTAGAGCTTTTTGAAGACATTGAAGACTTGTTGCTTTCATCATTTTAGTTGCATTTCATAATAGTTTTACTTTCATAGTTACATTCATGGCATCATAGATTAGATTTCCTTTTATGCAATAGAATAAGCTCACATAGTTTAAATAGGAGGCATTGTGATCCATTGCTATTTCCTTTCATAGCTTAGTTTGTACTTCCATTTTCATAGCATAGCTTGCACATTTGCATCTTCATTTTAGTTGCATTGCATTGCATTTCATATTAGATTCTTGGAGATATTGGCATTGTTGCCCTTGTCTTCACTTGAATCTCTCATTGTATGGTTGACTAGCAAGGTCACTTTCTTGTAGCTCTAGCTGAGAGCAAAACTCATAGTCCCTTGCAACTCCATGCATAGAGAGCTATGAGCCGCTTTGTGAGGCCTCATTCTTGAGCAACCTTGCATGTAATGGTTCATAGAAGTGCATATTTTAGTGTGTACAGGAGGCGATGATGCAATTCCTGGATGTACTTGTGTTAAATGTATAGGAACAATACAGTGTGATCAATTGCTTGTGAGTAATGAAGATGGACTTCCCTTGAGAGTAGCCCAGCTTCCAAGTACTTTAAAGATTGATCCTTTCTTTTACTATACAATATAATACTCATAATGTAATGCACTAACCCCCTGTGTGGTCCTTTGCAATAACTAATTAAAATAATCTCATAATTATTTTGCAGGGAATAATTTATTTTATGAAAAACTTAATGATGAATGTTTGCGCATTTTCAGGCCGACCATACGCACATGGTATCATATTTTGATTTCATTGCAAGATTAGATTTCATTTCATCTCTTTCTTCAAGTATATTAAAAAGTAGCTTCACTTCATTTTTTAATCTAACAGTTTTTTTTCTTAAAAGGTGATCAGTACAAGATAAAGGGTTAAAGAATAAACTCATTGACTCTATGACAACACTTTTTGGATCCGAAGTCTTTCATGGACTTAGACTCCTTGACAAAGTGGACACTGTTTTGAAGTATATTAGGGACAACTACAAGACCCAAATAGAACACAACCCTTATTATGAGCGGCCTCCCTATATTCCTATTAATGAGTGGAAGGATTTTAAAAAGGATGCACTTGAGATGAAAAAAACAAATCACTCAGGGAATTGAGGAATTTAAAAACTTTCTCTGCAACTTGATGTACTTGAAGTCCATCCGAATTATTTGCTTGGCTCCCTCACATGCTCCTCAACAAGCTACCATTAATGGCCTCGATGTCACAAGGAGCCATTACTGTCGACTCGATGTCTAAGGCATATATCCCATTGGAGAAAGATGTCTCTCACAAAACCAATGCTGCTAACCCTAAGGTGGTTTCTCAAGCGAGTCCAAAGGTTTCCAAAGGCACTGTAGGAGGTGATGCTCTATAGGATGGAGAAAAACAACCAATCACACCCAAAGTAAAGTCCTTCAAGTAGGTCATCCAGAATGAATGCGTTCTTCCCAAAGGAGCTGCCTTCCTCGCAAGTGCAATCTAGGGGATTTCTGCCGCCAAAGCAAATGGAGGTAAGGATCCTATTTCTCCCATGTTAGTTATTAAACCAAACTCCCAGATGAATGTTTCTATCAATCAGGAGAAGTCTAGGCTTAAAGAATGTGCTATTTTTTTTGTTGCAGTTGATAGTTCCAAGATCCCCTCTAGGAATTTTCTTAATGATTGGTTTCATAAAACATGGGGACAAAAATTAGGTTTTCATTTCTCATACTGTCGTATGCTCCAAAAGGGTTTGTTTATTTTGTTTTTCTACGACCCTAAAGTGTAGAAAGCTATTGTGGGCAAACAATTTTGGAGAGTTGGCTCGTGCGAATTTAGGGCAATTCCTTGGTCTCTCGAAGCCTCCCAAGATGAAGTCCTAGCCCTGTCTAGCCCAAGGTGGATAATCATTGGTAATCTTCCTCCATTTTTGTTGACCCTCATTTCGCTTGTGCTTGAGCCGTGTTGACACTGAAAATTTCAAGTCCTAAAGGAACAAAACGTCAAGGAAGTATAGTATACATCTTTCATATTCTATACAATTATTGTTTTATTTCAAATTATTTAATGTATATTCGTTTTGAAATGAATTTATTCTAAAAATGATAAATAAAATAAATTAAGTGAAAAAATGTGGCGAGAGGGAGTTGAACACTCGACCTCTCAAGTTGACCTTTTTCCTACCTATCTACCCTCCTACCTCCTAACCAGTTAGTCTATTTGTTTTCTTCGAGAGGATTAGGAGAAGATACTTATTTATCTTTGTTTTTATGTGCAGATGAGAAATAAAGTGCAACCTCTTACATAGAGAGAATGGGGAGTGGGAGTTGAACACTCGACCTCTCAACCCATCCCTTTTCCTACCTAACTACCCGACCCTACCCCTACCAGTTACTCTATGTTATTCCTTGATAGTGTAGGTGTAAATAAAGGTATAAATTAAAGATAATCTTATTTCCTTTGAAATAAATTATTAAAATGAATATTTTTTATGAGATAGAAAGTTTATATTTTGTGATCACTAATAATTATTTTAATCTTAATTTATGTTTACTCCTAAAACCCTAAAAGTAAAAATATATGATAAAGTAAATATATAATTTGATGAATATTATCATGTTTAGGGTTTTGATACATTTTTTTTATATATTGATTTCTAATTCTCATATCCTACATGTAATTTGGTATTTTCACCTTAATGTATTTTTAACATTAATATTTTTATCTAATAAGGTGAAAACACTTTTTACATTATTAATGTAATCTAGTTGTGAATACAATAAATTGGTTTGTTTTTCTTATTTTATTTCTAAAAATTAAAAGCCTTAATTTTGTCTTATTAGAAAGTACTTTAAAACATTAGGATGGTTATTTTGTAAAAGTCAATGTATTTACCCTAAGTGAAGTGATTTGATATTTTGGGATAAATACTTTCCTCTCTTCGTTAAGGTAAATTGTAAAGTCTTTCATCCCAATGTTTTAACACTTCTATGTTACATTGCGTTAAAATTGTGGATATATCTTGAAAATATATATGAGTGCATTATAATTTATTTTGAAAATTAGAGCAACATTATAAACATGAGGTCAATTTGTTTTTATTTTTGTATATTACCTCCTTAATGAAATTTATTATGATTTAATAATTAATGTGACTTCTTATGTTTTTGATAGTTAAAATGGGTGGCCTATAATTATTATTTCATTTTATTTGTCGAATGTACATACTTGAGTTATATTATAATTTTATTAAATTTATTGATTATTAATTAATAAATAAATAATTATAGTTTTTATGAGAACCTTCTATAGTATGAATGTAATAAATTTTATTTTGACTATCTAATGTTAGGTGTTTTTGTGCAGGAAATTAAATATCAGATTATTATGCACGGAACACCAAAGAACAAGAAATCAATGTATTTGTACGAGAAATATTCCTAAGAACCATTATTATGGTTTATTATGTATTTTAGGGTTAGTTACTATGATTAGGTCATGTGAAAGGGCATGTCCTTTCATAGAGAACCATTGGGAATATATTTATTCTAATTCATTTTGTAATTTATATACAATCAATTACGGAAAAAATTTGGAAAGACTCTCAACTCACGGATTTGAATTTAATGCTCAAAATCTCATGTATGAATATTAGATAAGTGTCTTTACCTTAATGTTAATATAGTTTTTTATGTTCAATTAGTTTCTCAGATAACTCTGAACCAGGGTATCCTATTGCATTTTTCTATTTGATGCATTCATTTATGACTAATTTGTAAAATTTGAATAATGGTAGCATGGTCTGAGAACCTGTTACTATTTCCTTTCGGGCTCTTAAGTTGGGTTAAAAACCATAGGACCTATTGTATAAGTTGTTTTAAATTTTGTTTTAGTAGAAGTTTGTAGGGTGATGGTCTCACTTTACAGGAGCGAGTTATCTTAAAACCGTCTCCATTTATACGTAGGATTGAATGCATCTGACTCTATTCCCAATTTGGCATCAGGCACTAGTCTATTCGTTCATTTGAAATTGTCATTTTATTCTTTTTGTGGTTTATATATCCTATCTATTATTTTCTCTACAAAGCTTTCAATTAGGTTTAGCATTACTTTCTAGCCTTAGTTTAGATTTTAAGCTATCTGACGGTTAGGATATTAGGTTGTTTTTTCCTCCAAGGATCATTAACCCTTTTGGAAAGATCTACTTTTGTTGTGCATGTAATTGTATAGTTAGAAAGCATATTTGATTCAGGCCTACCAGCCTTGGCTAAATCAAGCCAGAATTGTAGAGGCACATGTTTTGTGCCTGTCAGTTGGCCTCAAAATGGTCTAGCATTTTTTAGCACCAACAAGCCGATAAGCAAAGTGCTTAGAATTGACTAGTCTAATACTCTCATTCTTAACACGGGTGTTTGAGTCCTTCTCTCTATCAAACCTGAGGTTGACCTCCCTGAAACCCTGTAATTTTACATTGACCCCGCACCTGTATGTTGCCCAATTATTTTCCTGGGTGGTTTAGGTGGCTGCTTTGTGTGTAGTAAAGAAGGCCACAAAAAGAAAGAGTGCCCTATTATTTTGAAGAGGAATGCATTGAATAAAAAATTTGTTCCTCCTTTGAACCCTAAAAACATGGCAGGCCCAAAGTTACAATCTTCTTCTTCCAAAATCAATGCCGCTCCTGAGCCTCCCCCCATCATTCAAATTTCACCCCCTTGCTTGGAACCAAGACTTATCTTCTCTCACTGCTACACTGGATAGCCTAAAAGGAAAATTTGACTCCCTCCTAGAACTCCCAAAAGATAAGTCTGTCATCCCGAAACCCCTCAAAGATGCTCCTAATGTTGAAACCCTTGATTTTGGCCTTATTGGTCCTAAGCTAAAAAAAAAACATAGAAAAAAGAACACTCAACAATTGGTTGTCGATAAAATCAGAGACAGAGCTCTGAAAAACAAAAGTGACCCTCAGCCCAAGTGGAAAATATACAATCTTCCTCAAGGGAAAAGGCCTATAAATTATTCATGTCCTCCCTTTGCTCCCCCTACAGGTAGGGTGGACGGACGTCAGGCCTCTCCTGTTCACTCCACACCTGATGAGTTAACCCTTACCCCCTATCAAGGTGGTGGAATGGGTGGGAATTGTCCCCCTCTTGTTAATGAAGATAAGCTGAATGCCTTCTCTATTGTTGTTATCCCAGTACCCCCTCCCCTTCCACCACCACCTGATAGATGGAATTATGTGTCTATTGAGAAGAGGAGTGAGTGAGAGTCCACCCTCCCTATAGGGAGAATAGAGTTGGGAGTTGTGTAGAGGCAAGACTTTGAGCTTGAGGAAGGAGAGATTGACATCTTGTATAATGCCCAACAGAAAGGTAGCTCAGAAGAGTCATTTTTTTTTGCAACTGATATCTCCAAAGGTAATAAAGGGGAGGATCAATCCATAAAGGCATCTCTTTAGAATTGGGCTTAGTTAAGAAGAATAAAACGGGAAGGCCCCCCCTAACCAGTCAAAATCCTAAACTTTCTAAGACCCCTAGAGTGGATATGCCTAAATGCTTTAAAGGATTTAGGAAACCCATGGATACTGACTACTAATCAAGTTTCTATGCTATTAAACTGTGCATCATGGAATGTTAGAGGATTGGAATCCTCTAACAGGAAATATGTGGTCAAGAGACTCCTTAATTCTCATAGAGAGTTAGACATATTAATGCTTCAAGAGGTTAAAGCAATAGGATTTGAACTTGATATTTCCCTCAAATGTATCTAGAAAGATGCAACTGCATTCTTAAATAAACACCCTAGGGGCAAGGGTGGGACCTCTATCCTGATTAGCCCTTCTTGGAAGAATGTTGTCCAAATGTGGGGCATCTCACCCTGTAACAAGGTTGTTTGGGTTAGGATGAGGGTCAAGGATTTTGAATTTGGGATATGCTCAATATATGCTCCAAATGATCACAGCGGTAGGATTGAATTATGGAGGTGGTTAGCTAATTTAGAGTTTATCCCTTGGATTGTAGCAGGAGACTTCAACATGGTGGAGAGGGCCCAAGATAAGTTGGGTGGACTTAGGTTTTAATGGAAAGGCAATGAACCCCTCTACTGGTGCAGATTGATTAAAAAACTTAACCTATTCGACCCCTTAGCAGGGCAAAAGAATGAATCTAAAGGTATCTGGTATACCTGGTCTAATTTTCAAAGAGGACAGAGAAGGATATACTCCAGATTGGATAGGTTCTACCTTAATAAGCTTTGGTTTAGCTGTCAGCCTACTCCCTACAACAATTGTGTGAAGGTTCTACCCTTCACTCTATTAGACCACCACCCCATCTTTTCTTCCATTCAGCTCATTGGAGACCAAGTCTTTGATGCTCCCCTTAAACAAGGCTTTTATCTGAATACTTTCCTATTGGGAGATGTTGCGGTCAAGATCATTGCCTGGTATAATGAGAATATTGCACATCATGGTTCAAACATTGACAGATGGAATCAAACCACTAAATCTTGGCACAATATACTTAAAACAGTGGGAATTAAGAAGGCTAAAGACTCTAGATTTTTAGAATATAAGCTAGTAGTGTTAGGATAATAAGTAGAAAATGAAAATATTAACAAACAAGAGAGAACACAATAACACAGAATTTAATGTGGTTCACCCAATCCTTGGGCTACATCCACCAACAATGAGTCCAATATCTTTATTATTATTATCCAGCGATTACAATCTGAAACCTGCAACTCAATACTACCGCAGGAAGCTACAATAATCCCTCATTCATTCAATCTCAAACCCTAATTTTTACAAATATTTTTGACATAATGAAATTAGGGAAAAAATACTCTGACCCTTGACCCTGCCTGGGGTGCTGTCCCAAGACCCCGTGGATAAGTCTGATTAGGCTCCACATACATAACAAGTGGAGTCTCTACAAGGGGTGAAAGATTAGATTCAAGTTAACCCTTCCTCTGGAGAGCTTCTTGAAAATGTTATTACTTGTAGAGATTCCCTCAGAAGGATTCAAATGGTCAAGACCAGAGGAGCTAGGATTAGAGCCAAGATCAAATGGATTAGAGGCTCCAAATTCTTGTTTCAAACCCTTACGAAGAAAGAGGCAAGTGATAAGATTGTAAGTATCAGAGTTCATGACTCTATGGTCTCTTCTTAGCAAGAGATTGTCAAAGCCTTCTCCTCCTTCTATAAGGACCTATTCACTTTAGAAGATTTTGACCCCTCCATGGAGGAAGCCAGGGGCAAGATCAGAACCCTTATCCCTAAGAAGATAGGAGAGGATGAGGCTAGGTGTTTGAAAAAGGAACTTTCTGTGGAAGAAATAAAAAATTTCATCAATAGAATGGCTAATGATAAAGCTTCGAGTCCAGATGGGTTGCCAATTGAGTTTTACAAGACCAACATAAAATGGATTGGGCCTAAACTTCTCCATGTATACAAAGAAGCTATTGAAGAAGGCACTCTTGGCCCAAAATTAAATGTTGGCCTCATTAAGCTCATTCCTAAAGAGGGTGACATGCTCCTAATAAAAAACTGGAGACCTATTACTCTTCTAAATGTTGTTTACAAGATCTTAGCCAAAATTCTTGCAGTAAGAATAGAGAATCTTCTCCCCTCAGTTATCAATAGCACCCAAATAGCATTCGTCAAGGGAAAATACATCCTTGAGAATCTTATCACATGTTGGGAGGCTATGAACTGGGCATAAGTTTCAGGATAGAATTGTGTTATGCTCCTTATAGATTATGAGAAGGCATATGATAGGATCGAGTGGAGATTCATCATGATGATGTTAGAAGCTTTAGGGTTTCCTCCTTTCTTCTGCAAGATGGTATCAACACTTCTTTATGGTGCCATGGCTGCAGTTGAAATCAATAGAGTCAAATCAAAATTCTTTAGCCTCTCTAGGTCTATCAGGCAAGGATGCCCCCTAGCTCCCTCCCTATTTTTTATTGCTACAGATTCTTTGCACTACCTCCTTAGAGATGATTCCCTCTCGCCTAGGGTGAAAGGTATCCTTCTCCCCAATAATCAAGATGTCTCCAATGTCCAGTTTATAGATGACACCTCCATCCTCCTTCTCCTTGAAGAGAATAATATGAGACTCTTGATGAACAAACTTGGCCTTTTCTGCAAAGCCTCTAGCAACAAAGTCTCACTATCCAAATATTTAATGTTGGGATGGGATCAGAACCTGCCTAAATGGTGGGGCAACTTTGATTTTTCTTGGGGAGGTCCAGACCATATGGTCAGCTATTTGGGTATCCCTTTCTCAAACTCCCCTAATCTCAATCAGATGTGGGACTAGATCTTTGAGAGGATTAACAGAAAGCTCACCAAGTGGGACAATAACCTTCTTTCCTTCCATGGAAGATTATATGTATACAAGAAGATTATCTCCTCTTATCCAGTCTACTTCTCCTCCATGTGGCTATTTAATCAACACCAGTTTAGTTCTATCCAAAAGGTTATCAGAAACTTTCTGTGGTTAGATGGTAGAGGGAATAAAAAATTTCATGCAGTTTCTTGGGAATGGTGTTCAAGAGATAGATCCTGGGGAGGTCTAGGGCTCAAGGACCTGAAGTCACAAGGCATATCCTTAGCTATCAAGTGGATAGATAAAGCAAGGGAGGGAGAAGAGCCATGGAAAGTACTGGTGAGAAACAATCTTCAATTGGCTCACTGTAGCAGACCAAAAGGTTGGTAGAAACTTTGCTTTACTTACATCCTCACTGTAGATGCTAATGTGGTTATTCAAGGATCCAATGTTTTCAAGAGTATTTGGAAGGCCTGGAAGTATGTTAAGGGTTTCCTAATCAATAAGGGGCCAGTTGAGAATAGTGGGAATATCTATAGGCTCAAATCCATTTGGTGGAACATAAAACATGGAGATAAAATGCTAGCACTTTTACAGGGTTGTTTTGCAAAGAAGTGGACTGGAATTGCTATTGCAACTTTTGGAGATATCATCCAGTAGGGTAAGCTTCCCTCATGGGAGTGGTTTGAATCCCAATTCAGTATACCCAGAACCCAATGGAGAACCTACTCTGTCCTCAAAGATGCCTTTGGCTCCCTAGGTCTAGTTAAAGGAAGTTGTACTGAATCATGTTGTAGCTTCCAGTTGTGTTGGCCTAATAATACCCCCTCCACCTTGGTAAGTCCAAATACTTTTACTAGTTGCTGACTAATAATTGTGACATCTTTTCCCATGTAAACCATAAGCGAGGCTAGGAAATCTAGGATTTAGAATGGATGAAATACTTTAGACTGATGTGGACCAGACTTGTAGAACCAAAGGTCTCTTTCTTTCTATGGAAACTGATCCTGCACAAGCTGTCATTTAAGAAACCCAAGGGAGCACCAAATATCTACTCTGTTTGTAAATAGCTTGAATTTGTCACCCATGCTTTCTTTGAGTGTTTGTTTGCCTCTGAAATCTGGAACATGTCTAGACTATCCTATAAGACCCACTTTGATGCTCTGAATATAATCTCTGGTACTATTAATTGTAGCAAATTTTGTAACTCATTTTGGTCTTTTCTTTCTTCTATTATTTTATGGTTCATTTGGAAGGCTCAGAATAATGATGTACTTGTAGGTAAGAACATGAACCTTACTGAGTCTCACAAGAGACTCATATTTTGAAATTGCCATGCAGGTCATGGTGATCATAAAGATGAAGGAGAATAAGCTTTTGTAGGTGTTGAGGGAGGGGAAGACTACCATAGAGAAATCAGAGATAGCACATGGATATACTACAATGAAAGACAAAGATGAGTTCGAGATCACCCTTGCGGAGTTCATTCAACAGCTGAAGCATGAAAATCAACAAAGAGAGATGAGGACCGCAGGTGATAGAGACTTTAGAGTCATTGGCTAAAACTTAGTCACCCCGGATACTAATGATGAAGATGAAGAAGAATGAGACAACCCCTCCTAAACTCTCTGGTGTCTCTTTTATTTAACATGGCACTTTATTAAGATAGTAATGTAATAGCAGCCGATTGTATCACTTAGTAGTACTAAGAATTTTTGTAATACTTTAAGAACTCAGCTCCGTTTTGTTTTGTACTAAACAGTTTATAAATTATATGCAATAGAAAAAAAAGGATGCACTTGAGAGAAGTGCAAGACATAGTGGATGAGTAGTATCACTCTAGGAAAGAAGGTACGTGATAATGTTAATAATGAAATTATGTACTATTTACTCTTTGTACTTATGTGATCTAACATATTTCAAACATCACATAGGTTTCCTGACACAAAAAAGGCAACAACAGCAAGACAACAAAAACACGGGCAACATAAACTTGGCTCAGGTGGATATTCAAAACTTTTTGCACGAGTTGTAAGTATTAGTAAATGAAAAATCGTATGCAAATATTTATAATTAAATTACAATCAATTTAGTTTTGATGAAATTCACTACAACAAAAATTCATGATACCAATAAAAAATGCAGGCCTTGGAGTTCAAAAAACCGATTACAAAAGAGGACAAAAAATAGGCTACAAACAAGGCTATAAAGTCATGGTTGAACGATACTGAGCAATGAGTGCATAAGGTTCTTCTACTAGATCTGTTGATCAAGTAAATAAGCCAATTGATTTTTATTTCAAGTTGAAAACTTTACCAATTATTGTATTTGATGTTAAGTTCCAACTTAAAGTGAATATATTTGTTTTAAGTAAGGAAACACAGATTATATATTTGTTTAAAAATTTAAAGTGAATATATTTATATGTATTAAACTGAATGATTAACATTTCTCAGTATTTGTCTTGTATTTATATGTATATATTGTCGATAAATGCACTAATTATTTACATTTGAATGTAGCCTGCCGATATTGATACTGCACCGACCGAGCATAACGAAGGCATTGATTCTAATGTGAATTGTAGTACTCAAGGTATACATTTTCTATTTAAATTTTGATTAATGAATATTTAATACAAGTAAACATTCTAAATTGAATTTGGCGTAGTAATAAAAATTTAATTATAATGTGTTGGGATTAATAAAACATTTTGTATTGCAGTTGCAGGGGATGTAGAGGTTGTTCCCGATGAGAGTGTTGAGGTTCAAGCCGTCGGGCAAGATGATGTGGTTGGATAAGGTAAAGAGCATCACGTTTATGTTTTTTAAAGTATATATTGAAATGCTTGTAACAATAATGAATATATTTTTAAATTAACCCCAATTATGATAATATGTTTTTAATTAATGAAGCCTTTTATTTGTTATTGCAAAGGACCCCCCTTTGCAAAGGACAGTGAGATCACGTGCACAACTGAGAAGAAGTGATAATGTGGACATGAATATGCCTCTGCAACAATATAGGGAAGCAGGAAAAAAGAAAAAGCCAAAAAAAAATGATTCTCATTTATGCAACTTATTTGATAATGATTGATGTTTATTTCTTGATGTTTATTTGATAATGACTAATGTTTATTTACACGTGTTTGAGCTTAGTTCCATGTTTTCTTTCATTCTTGCATTTGAAATGTTAATGGGCTACATACAAAGGTATGTCATAAGTCTATAGGGTTTTCTCCCTCCAAGCGTATTGTTTCTATTATTGTTTCATCTATTCTTCTCAAAAAATCTATTTATTGCTACTAGAAACACTGAGTTTCCTTTTATACACTATTGTAATGTTGGAGGGGTTTTCGCTAAATTTTAGTGGATTTCATATTTTGGGAGAAATTAGTATTAGAATGTTCAATGGGTTCTTTTCTAAAACACACTACTTGAACAACAATAAAACTTGTAATACAAATGCTGATTGCAACTACCAAGTTAGAAGCTTCACATAAAACCTTAAATCATCATCTTGTCTAGAATGGTTAATCAATTGTTTAAGGTGGATTAGTTTTGATGATGAGACATGCCATTCTGATTCTTGGAACTTGATTTGTAACCATAAGTGATCGAGTTGAGGGGAGATGAAGGAATACCAAACAGTGAATTTGGAAATTTTCATCAAGGAAATTGCAGTTGAGGTTTGATCAATAGAGAAGATAGTAATGACCGTAGGAGAATGAATAGTGGTTACAATTGTAGTGGGGAAGAAAGTGGAGGCCATCCATGAAGAAACTTTCTGACAAAGATGGTGTACAAGAAACAAAGGAGACTAGTGTACTTTTTAATAATAGAAAAAGTTCAATAATGATTTTAGATGTTAACTGTGACAGTCTCTTGGTTTCAGGAAATGCAAAAGGAGATGCCTAGTTCAATATGCAATCTCAATTCATATACATAGGATATCAGGTGGAGTTGAAAAACACAATAGGTTTGAATTTTTGATAGAGGTCTTTAATTGCGTATTTTTTTTTATAGACCATCACAAACATTGTAATTTTGACCTAATTAAAAAATGTAAACATGTTGTGTTTTCTCAACTCCATCTGCTATCCATGCATATTTTGCTTGTGTTGCACATGCATTCTCGATTCAGAGTGGGAAAATCTTATTTTTGATGCAAGGGAGACAAGCCAAATACATAAAGAACATGCAAATAAACACGATAGGTAAAAAACATAAATGTAGGTATCACAAAAGCTGAGAAACATAAATGTAGGCATCATGGTCACAATTATTTGGAGACACAACATAATTGAATGCTATACCCAGAGGATGCAACACAACCACTACTCCTACAGTTCTAAGTTGACACTGGGGGATCCAAAAACCATATATAGATTCCTTATCTTTGGTTTTTGGATCACGCAGTGTCCACTTAGAACTACAGGAGTAGTGGTTGTGTTGCATTGTCTGGTATAGCATTCAATTATATTGTGTCTCCAAATAATTGTGACCATGATGCCTACATTCATGTTTCTCAACTGTTATGTCCCAAGACCCCTTATGACCCTTTATGATCCTTTACGATCCCTAAGAATACATCTTAGAGGTCTTAAAGTGTCATAAAGGGTCATAAGAGGATCCTAAGAGGGGCTAGCTGAGCTTCCACCTTCACGTGGTTGGCCTTGTTAAGTAGAGAATGTTAAACTATTATCAAAACAAAGAGAAGCTCAATAATTTAAGATCCCAATCAACATATGACAAATATATATTTCTTTTTAAAAAATAGTGTGAGCCGCCGCAATTATGACATAAACCAAAGAATAACCGATGACAAAACTAAAAGTAATGACTATCTATCAGAAACATCAATCACTTCAAGGAGCAATGATCACTTCATCTCACCTCAAGAAGTCTTGACCCAAGATCAAGTCATATCGATCCATCTCAATGGCTACCAAATCAACAGATCTCTGCCAAGAACCCAGTCGCAAAGAAACACCACAGACCACACTGCGAACCCACTATGACAAGGCATCCAATGTCTCATAAGTCACATCAAATGACCCTCTTTCTATAATCCAAGTCTCTCAGCTTGGTTCACCAAGAAGAAGACTTCTCCGAAGTCATCATGGACACCATAGTGATCTACAAATTTCCATTGTGCAAGTTCTGCAAGTCAAGTCACTACTACACTCCATAGAAACAAAGCACATCCAATTCAGACCAAAGAAGTCAAGAAGTTGCTCGAATCAGATCCGAATGCAATTAGGGCCACATATATCCCATGAACACATTAGGAAGAATGCATCTCTAATCACCACACTAGCTTCTTGGCATCTACCGAATCTACTGCAAAGTCATCTCCGAATGACATAACCAAATCATAAGTATGAATAAAAGACCTCAACTCACCAAACCACCTTGCAAGTTGATCAAGATCTGAAAGTAATGCAACCAGTTGGAACCAAATCTGCAAGAACACCATTCTGAATCGATACAAACTCGATTGACAAATATATATATTTTTAAAAAAAATTGTGAATTCTGTCACAATTACGATGTCTCTAGGAAAGATATGACAATCTATCAGAAACTTCTGACACAAAATCATTGTATGCACAACATTTCCATCGGTAGACAATCTACCAACGATGGTTATCCATTGGAACATTAGGATGGTTAACCATCACATGTACAACATTTTCATCGGTAAACTAACTCCATCTGATGTCTTGCCGTCGAAATTGGGATGGTTACAAATAGACATGACGGTGTATTCATTGTGTTGAAACCCCCTTTTTGCGATGGCTATAGTTGTCGTAATTATGATGTCAATCATAGCCGTTGTTTTTTTTTACTACAAAACTATGACATCAGGTGATGTCATAATATCGATGGTAAACCATCCCAATTCTGATGACCTACTGTCAGAAAAAGGTTCCAAATGTACTAATGGATGCACTCCCTATAGCCGCCATTAATGCTACACCCGAAACTCTGTTCATCAAGCAATAGAATTGTATCTGCACACAAATTTGAGAAAAAATAGTTAAACATATTATCTTATTTCTCCACTGAGCCTTAATTCAAGCTTATTTTAGATGACATTTTGATTGAATGTTGCTGAGCAGAGCACGGTGATGAGAGGTAAATAACTATTTCTCCGCTCATCCTTAATTCAGGCTTATTCCACAACTCATGCAATCCAAAACACAGTGAAGATTGTCTGCAGCCACCAAGTTTTAGCTATTTAATTTTTACCATGCAACTGCCCTGGTACGCAAAATGTGGCAGCAACAACAAACCATGTAAATTGTTTACAAAATGCCAATTGTGGAAGCTTCATGTAGAATGCCACATTTCTAGCACCCCTGCTATTTTTTCTGCTAATTTTCTCAAGGGAAAAGAAAAAGACTATCGGGAAAAAAGCTACAGCCAATGAGAAAAAAGAAATAAAACACAGAAATTGAAAAAAAAAAGTGTTTAATCTATTAATTTGTACCAAACATAGGATATAATGTGTTGTGCACAGATTCCAATAGGCAAACTAATTGCAAAAGGCACTCAAAAACATAAGTCTCCTGCCTTAACGATAGGGACTAATAAATTAAAAATAATTTTTCATCATTAAGATCAAATGGGAAACAAAGATAGTCACATTTGTAGGTGCCATAGTTTGGTAGACCCATCTGAGACATTGGTGCTTTTAGGTATTTTTAAATATATATTGAGGAAATGCTTTGATACTCCTACAAAAGTAAATTGATAGTTTTTGGACATATGTGTTGATACTTTTGTACTATATATCTTATTTAAGCTAATGGCTATGGTAGCTTTAATGATTAAATCTTTTGGAATTATTGAGTGAATTGATTGGTTCTTTGTTTATATTTAAATGTGTTTAATCTTGAACATTGACTAGATCATTTACTTGATAATTTACAAGAAAAACGTTATTGGAAATCAATCTAGATTCAAGAAATGGAAAAGTGTAGAATGAGGCAATCAGAGCATGGTTTAACTCTAGGATTATATTAAATGAGGAATATATTGTTGAGAAGAATGAAGATATATGTGTATGTGGGGGGAAAATCTGGAACTTTTGAGATTTAGTTATGTAAAATAAGCATTGAACATGTCTGATAATGAGATGATGATTTTTCCTCCGTCTTGTCATGTCTTAATGATTATAGACATTTTTTTATGTTCATTACATGATTGGATAATTCTTATTTCATAAAGAAAGTATGGTGGTTTAATGGTGTGATTACATCATGGTGTCCTTGTTTTCAGTTATCACCACTATGTTATCCATGTTTTTGGAATTTAAATAGATTCTATTGAATGCTGGCAATTAGTAAAGATTATTTTTTATCGATACAAATATGATATATGCTTCATGAATGTCAATAATATGGTTGTATTATTATTAGAAGGTAGATACAAGATATGTATCACACAATTCCATTACTCCTCTCAGTTTTTCTTGTTTACACATCCTTGAGTTGGGCTAGGTATCTTTCATGTTAGAAATGATTCTAGGGAAGCGTTAATGCTTTATGGTAGGGTGGAAACACACTCCCACAATATTCTCGCCCTTGATGATTTGTGTGAACATGTGATCAAAGCTTCTTTCAGGAAGGACTTTCCTTTACAACGCTATACACTTATTTGTATTCGACATGGTGGTATTTAGTGACTTTGATGTTTACCTTTATCATTAGATATGGAAGTTCACAATTGAACTAATATTTATCTTTTCATGATGTGATTCGATGGTTGGTCAAAAATATTTTGGGTCAAGTTATCCTGACATGATAGTTTGTACTTTATTGTATTTGATGTGAAATCTCTTATTGTGATTTCATTAGGATGTTCGATAGATGGTTGACATTCCACTTATCTTTGGACATAGGTATGCTTTATCTTTTTGTTAGTCATGATCATAATTGTACTTCTTTTATTTCTATATTATAGGGAATCTATTGATACCTTGTTGACTTATGCATTCAACCTTTGACTTGTTGACCAAATTCTTAGATTATATTATTTTTGTTGATGTGGTATTCATGTCGGGAGCTTAGTCTTTACAATAACTTATAAGCTCTACTGAATATCATGCTGGATCATGTCACATGGGATGCAAATTTTTTGAAATGCTTCATTTATGCAAAATTATTTATATTGTGATAAATATTGATAAATAACATATTTAAGTTTAAATACATCATGTCATAGTCAAATAATTAGACACATTGGTATGCCTCTGCATTATATGAACCTTCCAACAAAAATGAAATTAAATTAATGTCATAGGGGATGCAAAATTTGGGAATGCACAGTGCTGAAGTGAAAAACAAAAATGGGGATGCAAAAGACATTGATTCAACTGGGGAAGATGTCTTTCAATACATGATGTGAACAATATTAATATTTTTGATTGAACACCATTTTTTTCTCATATTTTCAAAGCTTAAAAATGGAGGAAGGCCTTACCAAAACCATACTGGTTCTTGATCAATAGAATTTGTGGGAGCCTCTTGGAGAAATAATGGGAGAAAAATCTACCATCCCCACAACTGAGGTTCCTATGAATTCCTCTTTGTCATCATACTTTTAAAGTAGATAACAATAGTCGATGGTAGAACATGTGTAACACTAAAAAATTTGTGTGAATTTATAATATTTTATATTGTATCTTGTGATTTATTATTGGAATAAAGAAATATAAGATATTATGTTATTATCTAAAAATATTATTGTTTGGTTTGAAATAAAGCTGAGGAAAGACTTTTGCAATCAATAATTTGTGACTGTTTATGCACCAGGTTCTCAAAGTATATGTAAAAAGAAGGACTTCAATTTGGGGATTGCCATGGTTTTTGTATTTGGTTTCATGTTCACAATGATTAGGCTACCTTTTTGTCTCCAGTGTTCTCTAATTTTTCATATTGCATAACTTTAATATGGGATTCTAAATAAAGAGAATCAAATAATTGAAATATGATGGTAGATGGTCTAAAAAATTCTTGTTTGATGAATGTCAATAATATGAATTTACACATGCAAGATTTGGTTATGTTTAAAGATAGGATTGTATGTTGTGTAACATTTTCTATTTAGTGTGAATTCATTTGGTTTATTTATAATGATTGGATTCTTTGTTCAACTACCTTTTTAAATCTGGTGTACATTAGTGCTTTAGATTCACTGCAAACTGCCTTTTTGACAGCACTATGATACTCCTAAGAGTTAATTTTGTTTTCATTATTTATATGGAAGTCATTACGTTTGTCAAAGTCATTCGGGAAGGAAGACAAAATGAGTCGGTAAGGAAGATAATGCATTTGGTAAAATGAATAAGTTAACAAAGAATTTCGGTAAAGAGAAACTAAGTATAGACATCAAGCGAGGAAGAATTGAGGACCGAAAACCATGTTCTACCTAGCACCTAACCAAGAAGAGAACTTAGTCGCCGAGTTAAAGAAAATTTATTACCAAGCAAAGCAAGCTGACACCAGATGAGATATAAGTACATTGAACCTGTACAATAATTAAAAAATAGTTTACCAATCCCGAGGAGATCGAATTAAGAACATTGGAGATTGAAATCTAATGACTACACATGATTCCAAGGTGAGTTTAGCCAATGGGAAAAAAGGATAAAATATGCATTGGAAGTGTATCCAATGCTAACATCTCTTAAAGGAGAAGATTCTAGAACTTCTAGCACTGCTTCAAGAGTTGTATAAATAGACCAAAGAAGTATAGATCATAATGATAGAGAATGTGGCTATGGTGATACGAATACATGAGAAGATTGCACATATGAAGCAGAACAAAGCAAAAGTTTAATAAGCAGAGAAAGCCACTGAGTATCAGAGTAATGCATAACAAATTTACTGAATATTGAATTGTTTAGGTGAAGGTTACACAGTATGATTACTTACCTTCCACACTTGAATCCAACAAATTTTGGTAGTAGAGCTTAGTCTCTTATTAAGGAGTTTAGTCACTTGAGAGGAAAGATTTGGAAGGATGGAAAGCTACAAGTACAAAATAATAATTGATAGTATGGAAATAGAGCTGAAGATGGCTAATGAGAAAATTGAAGAATTGAGCATAAAGTTGAAACATTCAATCAACAAAAGGAAAGAGCTTGCACTACAATTAAAGGTCACTCAAGATGAAGTTGAGGAACTTGAAGAAAAATCTGATGGAAGAATGTCTGATGAATATGATGCATTCATATCAAAATTATCTAAAAAGAATAAGAATCTAGTTGATCAGGTCAAAACACTAAAAAGAGAACAAGAAGCATAGTTAGTAAGGATGCATGAGATCATGGAATAAAAAGGAAAAACTGAGGATGACAAAAGAACCGCAAAAGAAGAAAGAAGGAAAATGAATACTATGCTTGATGAGAAAGATAGAGAAATCATGAGGTTGATCCAAACTCACTATAACTTGACAAATCAACTTGTTATGGAAAACCAGGATGTTGCTAGGAAAGTTGTTGAGATTGCAGAATTGAGATCTGAGAATGAACATTTGAAGAATGATCTAAATGTTGAGAAAGATGGTAATGAGATCTTGAAAAGAAATTAAGAAGCATGGAAGATTCTGGATGAACGACTAAAAAATCAAAGATAACCTAATGACACTTTTGGACTCGGTTTCAATGCAAATAATACTACCGAGAAGGGTGAGTCATCCAAACAAGCAACCAACTGAGAGAAAGCTTCTACCTCACCGAATCCTAAGAAGCCTACATGTTATCATTATGGGAAACCAGGATATACAACTAACATCTGTAGAAGCAAGAAAGGTAATTAACCAAATTCTCCTAAATTCATAGGTCATTGTTACAATTGCAATAAGTATGGACATACGACATTTTAGTTTAGATCAAGAGTTGTGAACACTTCAATGAAAACAAGCTTTGATGGTTAGTGCAACAACTGCAAGAAATATGGTCACAAATATGGAGAATGTAGGTCACAAAGGAAAAATGAGAAATGGGTCCCTAACCAACATAATGTTGACAACAACCGAGAAGGACTTGGAATACCATGGGATTATAATACAAGGGTTTCTTGTATTGCATGTGGAAGATTCGGTCACATTGCTACAAATTGCTTTAGGATGCATAGAATGAATAATAGGAAGTCATGGAGAAACATTGGAATGACTTGTTTTCATTGCCACAAATTTGGTCACCTTGATAAGGATTGCAGGTACCAAAACAAGGATTCTACCGAGGAGCAACCGAGTGAAAAGACTCTAGTAAATGTTGATAAAATCCAAGAAGAGATGAATAAGCCTTGGAGATGAAAGACACAAGATGATGGAATAGAAATGGGAACATCTGATGGCACCACATCCTCTAGATCAGGTGCACCTATCTTCACTTAATCAGTCAAGGTATGAATAGGAGATGATAACCTAAATATTATCTTAAGTCGGTTCCTTGAGTTAGCCCTAAGATCCATATCAGCATATTAAGATGCACTTGGATAAGTATTGTGAATTTATGATTTCATATGTTGATCGGTGAAGTGTTTGAGTTATTTTTTTGCATTCGGTAAAGTAAAGTATAGTTTGGTCAAATGGTAACATAAAGTTAGGTAAGGAAACATTAAATGCATTTATAGACGTTGGAAGCCCTAACCTTCGAGAAAATCTATAAATAGAGGGAAAGTTACATCATTTCTACTTTACATTCTTGTGAGCACATTTGATCAGAGAAAGATACGAGATCAAAGAGATACTTCTGAGAATTCAATCGAGCATTCTGAGCACATTCAAGATCATTTGCAGTAATGATATATTGAGCACATAGAGTCTGATAAGCATTTGTTGATGCACATTTGACAGACATTTTATATTTTTGAATAAAATTTAATCATAATTGTATAAGTCTCTTAACTGAGAAGATCTTAATAGATCTTATGTATAAATCCTTTAATCGAGTATAATTCTTAGATTAGAGTTGTGAAATCTCTTAACAGAGTAGACTTAGAAGTCTTAGAACTCTTAACAAGGTTAATACCTTTAACGGGGTAAGCTATCAAAAATAGCTAAGAATTGTAGCTCTAATCGGGAAACTTTATTCCTGCAGTAGTGAAGTGTTGTGGGTGTCATCCCCACTGCATATTTTATCCTCTAACAAGGATTTATGCGATACCAAAATCATTGTGTTATGTGTGATGATTATATGTTTTATTTATTTTTATGTGATGAATGCAAAGGTTGAGTAATTAGTAAATGAATGTGAAGAAAGTTTAGAAAAGTTTCAAAGTGATTTAAAGTACTGATTCAACCCTCCCCTCTCAGTACTTACCTTTCCACACCTGAATCCAACAATTAAATGAATGTGAAGAAAGTTTAGAAAAGTTTAAAAGTGATTTGAAGTATTGATTCACCCCTCCCCTCTTAGTATTGATTGACCTCTGATAGGTTTAGTATGTGGGTTGGGTCTTGGATTTAATCCTTGGTTCAAGGAAAGATTAGAGTGTTGTTACAAAACAAAGGAGAAATTTGATATTCTCCTATGAAGATTACAAATCCACCACTAGCCTCTGCATCAAAATGAAATATACATATTCTAATAAAGTATAAATCATATAGTAACAATATACATCCATAAACATACAAGCATAACTATAAGGCATGGGAAATTTACAAAGAATAAGACATCCACATAAAAATAAATTAGTATACATCAATACACCTGACACATGAATTGCATACCTAAAACTTAAACTATATATATTCATAAGGCATGAAGCCAAATACATATGTCCAATAATGTCATACATCAAATATATCCAATGCAGTTAAATTGGATTCCTCAAAGCCAAATGGATGTACAATGCGTAACTTATACAATATACAATAAATATGTCCACTAATGCCATATAGGCATACAATCTATATCCCTAATCTAGTCCTTTCCTGCAAGGGGAAGAAAAAAAATCCTGAGTTGTCTTCGATTGTCGCATCAATGGAGATGTAGTGGATGATGTAGTCTTTCGAATGCACTCACTAGTCCTCTTGTCTAGACTCTTTTGCAGCTCGAGTTGATAAAAAAAAGTATAAGCATCAAAATTGAATTATACAATGACATAAAATCTAGAATATTCACTTACCGCTAGCAAATAGTCACTATGTACATCCACCAAAGGCGCATGCTAAGGATCTAGAGTAATAAGTCCCTACAACAATGATCAAACTAATAATTAAAATACATACATGATTATCATTGAAAAATTAAATATAAACTATTGAAATAACAATTAAAACTAAGTGATCTCTTTCATACCTCAGTCAGTGGTTTAGAACTAGCTACTGCTGTAGCTACTCCATGATCCAAAGTATCATGAACAGAAGGAGGAGTCTCTGATGTCAATAACTGAAAATGAAACAACAAAAGTATTATGTAGTTATCAAGATTACATATATTTTTTATAACCCTACTAATGAATAAATGGTACCTCTGTGAAGGTTCTACCATGTCCTTCAGTGTGTGGTGTCGATGTCGAAGCTCCGACATTAAACTAGTGCACATGTACATGGAAATTTATAAGACAACCATTCATATAAGAACATACTATTGACATGTTAATTATAATGCATTATTACATATATACAGGTGTAGACTTAATGATGATGTCACAAAGCCAGGTGAAGGAATGTGATCACCGCAATGACCACTTTTCCTTTGGATTTTGATCATAATTTGTCTAGTAATTTAGTTATTTATTCATTTATTAATTAAATATAATCAAGTAAATCAAATTAACATGCAAATAAAGATACCTCAAGGAAATGTTGGCAAAATGGTCAACGCTCCCCTCGAGATTTGTGATGTGGTTTAACAGCCTCCTGTGTCTTCTATAAGTCTAGCGGTTGTATCAGGTATTAACAAGTCAATCTTTTGGTGAAACGACAACTACTACTTGTAACAAGTGGTATTAGATCTTGGTCACAAGTGTTCCTATTAGCCTTGACACTTCGCAGGATGTAAATGATCCATTTATGGACAAGGTGGACAGTGCGATAGAAAATTAGAAGAGAAACCAGAAGAAAAAGTACAAGAGAAGGAGTTACAGGAAGAAGAACAACAAGAAAAACAACCTAAATCAAAGCAAGTTGCTGAAGTCAGACTAGATACATACCTATTGTTGGAAAGTGTGGCCAAACTAGTCAATTCTGATGTGGACAACATGTATGAAGATGAGCTGATGAAACTTTCATTTATGGCTTTTGCTAAAGCTAAGGAGAGATCAGTTCATAAAGGAGACAAGAGAGCTAAGATAATGGTCAGGGTTGTAGAAATAGTAAAAAAGCTACTCCCCTCACCAGTTATCCTAAAAGATAAGGATGAGGTTGAGAATCTTGGTACAGTATTGGATAGCTTTGATGGTCATTTTGACTCATTGCTAAAAACAATAGAGGAGAAGGCTAAAAAGAACTTCTTGGAAAAGAAGTTGAGTGAAGTTCATAAGTCCATTTCATGGGACTTAGGCATTCTTAAGGCTACCACTCTTAAAGCCAAGAGTTCTGTAGCACAAGGCAAGAAACTATATAGCTATTGCATAAATCCCTGCAGACATTTGAAGAATGTTGAGGAGGCCATAGCCAAAGACAGGGCTAGCCTTGACAGTATAATGGACAATTGTGAGTCATCTTCACAAACTGTGGGAGAGGTAGATAAGGAGACATCCAGGCTATTGGAAAAGATAGGAGCACTGGAAATGGAGAAAGGGAGAGTTGCAGATAGATTTGTCTCATTAAGAAGCCTATTAACTCCCAAGCTCTCAATGTTGGAGACTCATCTCTCAAAGATGATAAAGGTTGAAATCTCAATGTCAGTATCTACTCTTACTGAACTTAAGGTAATAGAGACAACATCGTATACACTAGATGGATTAATCCATGTGAGTGAACTACTGATAAATTCATGGATTGAGGAAGTTAAGACCTTGGAAATCTCCTTCCAAGATGTCTTAACTCTGGTAAGTAAGCACTATACCACTTTTGCTTTAGTTTTGCAATTTTGAGAATACCTTTTCCATTGATGTCAAAGGGAGAGGAAGAAAAAGATATATGTAGAGAAGAAAAAGAGAGAGAGAGAGAGAGAGAGAGAGAGAGAGAGAAGAAAAAGAAGAGAGTTCATTTGTGACACTTAGTCATTTTTCTAAGTGTTTCCATCAATGCCAAAGGGAGAGATTGTTGGCATGTGATTTTTTGGAGCAATAGGAATCACTTAAGGGTTGTCATTTATGGAAACACTCATGATGGAGTGATCACATGTTGTGGAGATTGCCACTAGAGTCACAGTCATGAAAATGACTAAGTCCAGAATCAAAATAACAGGGTATAGTGCCACAGTTTTGGTCAGCGATGAAAATATATAAGGTATTATGGCTTGTGAAGTTAATTGGAGGTATTTTAGGATATGCACATGCTTCATCAATTAAGATCGCATAAGTTTTGGTTACCAAATTTGTGAGATACAGTGTTCAGAAGATATGCGAAGGCAGTAAAATAGTGTAATAGGGTGTATAAATAGTTGTGAAGATTAAGGAAGGAAAAGTGAATATGGTAACGTGCTAAGACAGGTGAATAAAGTATATTGTTGACTCTTTAGTATTGTAAGAGCATTGAATCCATAGATAAAATTTGCATAAGTTATTATTATGTTTTGCATGATAATTGTGAAGCCAACTGGAAGGCTAATTTTGTATAAGTATGGAGTATTTTTGTAAAAGAGATACATGGTATGGTAATGATGATAGAGTAAGATTACAAATAGAAGAGTAGAGATCAGATGAGTGATCATTAAGAGGCCAAGCTACAATTGGAACTATCTAAGCAAGATAAGTGCTTGTATTGTTCCCCCTTTTTTAGAACTATTTTTGGGATAGTATTGATTGTAAGAGCAGTGTTCTCACCACCTTTAACCAGGTGTTTTGTATACCCCTAATAGGTTTTTGTAATCCTCTGACAAGGAAATGTACTATGTAACAATCAGCTCCTAACAGGGCTAGATCTCCTAACAGGGATATTATATTTTAGTACATATTTGTGGGTACCATCTCCACTGGGATTTTCTCTTTGGCCAGTGTTTCCTCGAGAACAAATCATGGTGTCGTGAGTAATGTGTTATGCTTATATGTTCTTTTCATTTTTGCATTACTTTGGATTTTTTGTAATTGTTTAAACTTGAAATCAAAGTTCTGTAATACTGATTCACCACCCCTCTTAGTATTATCTAATCCTAACAATTGGTATCAGAGCTTGGTCATAGTTTCGAATCTCCTTGGGTAATGCTGAGGGGGAGATTGTTGGTAAAATGGTTAGTGCTCCCCTCAGGATTCATGACATGGTTTAACAGCCTCCGATGTCTTCTATAAGTCTAGCGGTTGTATCGGACATTAACGGGTGGATATTTTGGTGCAAAGACAACTACTACTTGTAACAAGTGGTGCAGTGAGCGTGGAGCCAAGCATCAGATTCATGTATGTTTAAGGTATTTATACTTAATCTCTTTGGAAAGTCATGGATGCACCAATAGTTTTTGATGTTATAGATAGACCTAAATACAAATTTAAAAGGCATCCATTCAAATCCTATGAGGATGATTTGGAAGGGCGTTCTCTCAAACCCTCATAGGTGTGTTACACATAGAGGATATTAGGGCATACATACACTACAAGTATGAGATTATTGGGGAGGTTAACATCTTCTATGAGTTGAATAGTATGATAGAAGTAAATGGGTCTTTGGTAGAAGAATTCAAACATTTAAAGGATCTATCAATACTCAAGTTAACTCGACTCACTAAATTCACAAAAGTCAAATAGTTCAAGATCATTTTGAGTAGAGTTCATGATCAGTTCTTATGGATAGGTAATCAACCTGTTAAGATATGTGCTCAGTTGATCCATGATATCACAGGCCTTAACAATGAAGGAGACCTACATGTTAGTGTGATGCAGTCAAGGATGGAGGATCCAATTAAGGATTATCTGACCTTAAAGCCAAACCCCAACACAACAAAATTACATAACAATAACACCATATCTGATATAAAACTAGAATCTTTATTCATAAATTTATTGATTACATGCAATGTGTCAGACTATAAGGCCTTCTCGGTTATGGCCAATTACAAAACAAGTAACAGTTTACAAGATCTCATGGGATCCAAATATTTTCACAACTTCACCACTTAGCTAGCCTAGGTTTGCAACATGACAGGACACTAGTAGGGTCCCAGGAAAGATCTAAACTTGTACTCAGAACTTCCAAGAAATCTTCCTGTGCCTAAGCTCACAAGCTACTAAATCCTCCTTCCTTGATCTTGATACTGATCCCCTAAACAACTACCCAGCCATCCTATAAATACTCATCCTTAGCCACAAGTCAGCTAGATGAAACAATTAACTCCTACGAACAATTATTAAATGCCAAAACATCAGTTGGCTTACAAATAGCCTTATAATAAATAAATTCTCCAAGATGGCCCCAAATGGTCATCAGATCTACATAGAAGAATGCAACATGCCAAGTCTAGGTCCCCAAATGTCCAATGATCAATCCATAACTTGAGGAACGTGACCCAAATTAAATGCATCAATCAGCCAAGCTAATTCATCCAAATAACCAAGTCGGTCCACAAGAACATCGAGCGCCAGTGAACCGACCATGTCAAGCATGACCGAGCAATGCAATTATCACCAAGCACAAGAAGAAACTGATGCCTTCAGTTATCGAGCATTCTTCAGAGACTAAGCACCCCAATAACCACAGAAATCGAGCAACCAAATTCCAAAATCAAGCAAATACTTCACCAACTAAGATCAAAACTACTAATCTGAATTTCAAAACAAACATATTTTTGGTTGACATAGGATTGCCAAGAATCCTAGGATGCTTTTGCATCATAGTGAAAAGAACATATAAGCATAACACATTACTCACGACACCATGATTTGTTCTCGAGGAAACCCTAGCCAAAGGGAAAACCCTGGTGCAGATGGTACCCACAAATATGTACTAAAATATAATATCCATGTTAGGAGATCTACCCTTGTTAGTAGCTGATTGTTACATAGTACATTTTCTTGTTAGAGGATTACAAAACCCTATTATGGGTATACAAAACACCTGGTTAAAGGTGGTGAGCATACTACTGATCTTACAATCAATATTTTCCCAAAAATAGTTCTAAAAAAGGGGGAACAATACAAGCACTGATCTTTCTTAGATAGTTCCAATTGTAGCTTGACCTCTTACTGATCACACATCTGATCTCTACTCTTCTATTCACAATCTTACTCTATCATCATTACCATACCATGTATCAATTTTACAAAAACACTCCATACTTATACAAAATCAGCCTTCCAGTCGGCTTCACAATTATCATGCAAAACATAATAATAACTTAAGCAAATATTATCTATGGAGTCGGCGCTCTTACAATACTAAATATTTGACAATATACTTTATTTTCTTGTCTTAGCATGTTACCATATTCACTTTTCCTTCAATAATCTTCGCAACTGTTTATACACCCTGTTACACTGTTTTACTGCCTTCACATATCTTCTGAACACTGTATGTCACAAATATGGTAACCAAAACTTATGCAATCTTAACTAAAGCATGTGCATATCCCAAAATACCTCTAGTTAACTTCGCAAGCCATAATACCTTATATATCTTCATCGCTAACCAAAACTGTGGCACTATACCCTGTTATCCTGATTCTGGACTTAGTCATTTTCATGACTGTGACTCCAGTGGCAATCTCCACAACATGCGATCACTCCATCATGAGTGTTTCCATAAATGACAACCCTCAAGTGATTCCTAGTTCTCCAAATCATCACATGCCAACAATCTCTCCCTTTGGCATTGATGGCAACACTTAGAAAAATGACTAAGTGTCACAAAGCAACTCTCTTCTTTTTCTTCTCTCTCTTTTTTTTTTCCTTCTCTACATATAACTCTACATATTTCTTTTTCTTCCTTATTTTTCCTTTTTCTTCAACTCCTTCTCCTGTACTTTTTCTTCCGGTTTCTCTTCTGATTTTCTATCTTCTATTTGTTCCTGATCTTCAACCTCCATCGCACTATCCACCTTGTCCATAAATGGATCATTTACATCCTGCGAAGTGTCAAGGCTAACAGGCACACCAGTGACAAAGAAGTCTGGTTGCAAGTTAACTTGAGTACTCTCATCTATTGCCTTTGAGCTCTCTCCTAAACCCAAGGATATAGGTTTAGCAGTCTTAGGAGGTGACATCTTTTTAGGCATGTCATACATTAGAACTTGGTCTAACGCCTTTTGGGTATCTTCAATTACCTCATCATATTTTCTAGCCATAATCTTGACTAGATTGGTCTTTGTTCTTAGTAGAGGTTTCAGTGCCTTTGTTGTCTATTGTGAATGACAATGGTCCACCAGTGAACTGATGCACATGCACAATAAGTTATGATACAATCATTCATATAATTACATAATAATCAAATATATTAATTAAAATACTTTATTCGATACATACTTGTAGAGTTGATGATGAAGTGTAGAAGGGGACTGGAGGATCATTGCCACTGCCACCGACACTCTTGCCCTAAATTTTGACCATAATAAATAGATACTAAATTAATTAGTTATTCTTTTATAAATAAAATATGATCAAATAAATTTAATGAACTTATAAATATTTAGCTGTGTCAATGACAAATGTCATATTTAGAAAATCATCAGTCATCATTCCATGATCCTCTTCCTCTCTCTCAATAGTACCAAATGTGCACAAGGATCCACATGACTAAAAATATGCCCCCTCGAAGACTGACCATGGTGACCCTCAACTAAAGGAGTGGCACATTGAATGAGAGTCTCTGTCAGAGTACTAACCGTGCCTAGTGTGTCCACCTCTGCATGTTCCTTCATAACACAAGGAATACTAACATGAACCACCCGTGGCTTGCTAGTAGGAACCCTAGGTGCATTAGGGTCACGATGTGCCCCCACTTTATCAAATGATGACCCCCCTCCTCTACCCTAAGAATCTAGAAAGTTAAAATAATTCGGCACCTCCTTGAGTACAAACTCGCAATAGAGTTTCATCAAGAAATATATAGGAACCTCATGATTTTTACAGGGAGGGGAATCAAAGACCATCCACCATCTCTCACAAAATTTGTTTTTTATGTCTTCATTCAAGCACCAATTAATTGGGAACCTCTTTGTTGTAGTTCTAAGAGTATCAGTGTCCTCTGGCTTTTTAAAGAGTTTGCAAATGTCATCTTTTGAGATTTTTTTCTTTTTAATGTCCTCATATGACAATTTATTTGCATAATATTGTTTTTGTTCTTCTCTTTTATCATGCCATAAATTAAGTTGCCCACTAACTGAGCCTACGTGGGTCAAGATTGATTCCAATGATTTTTCAAGTCTTCCCCTTCCAGGATTTGTAGTAATAGAATCTTTTAACCTCCTAATTAAAGATTCTAATTCTATTTTCCCTCTTTCAATTTGGTTGATAAAGTTTTCCTGTGTTCTAGGAGGAGGTTTCTCGATTGGTGGAGGCAGTTGAGGTTCATTTTCTTGGTTATTTTCTTCATTCATTTGTTCATGAGGAGAAGATGGAGGGCTCAGTTGAGGTTTTCTTTAGGGAGATCATTTCTTCCTGGCAATTAAAACAAAATCAATTTTAAAATCCTAATTAAACTTAAAATCTAAGAAAAAAAAATTTGACAAAAAAAATTGCTTTAAAATTGAAATTTCAATACAAATAAGAGGCATGGACTATAAAAAAACTTAGCTCTTCTTTCAGTTCGACTTGACAACGTCATGGAGCCATTCTTTATCTAAAAATGATGAATCAAACAACAAGAATGCTTTGTGTACGTGGTATGGGAAGCTCTCCTTGGTTACAAATGTGGGTTTATGGGAGAACAATGAGCCTTTGAAAGGCACACAAGACATTTTATAGCTTTTACACAGTGTGTGTGCACTATAGCTCGCACATGCTATGTTTTGAATTACCCAAGCCTAAGGCTTGGGCAACCCAAGCCATAGTGCACACATGCTATACCACGCACGCACTTTAGTGCATACACACTATGTTCATTGGGGGGCCAAAAAGGAATGTGACACCTTTTTGGTCTCCCATCTTTGTGCATATACCCATCAATCTTTTATTTAAAATAATTATTTATTTAATTAATAATTCCAATTCATGCAAATCACTCAATTTTTAATCTTAAATTTATATTTTAATTTTATTAACTGAATGTGCAAATTTAATTACATAATAATATTTAATTAATCAATTAATATTTTTAGCATATTAATAATATGCATTGATAATTAAATATCAATTTAAATTAATTTATTACAATGAATTATAACTAATCCCTCGGTTAAGTCTCTTAACTCAACCTTCTAATTTGGAACTGATAAATCAAATCCTTTTAACTAGTGTGCATATAATCTCATGTTTATGTTTTAATTATAATTAATATCTTTAGCACCACTTAATAAGCAACTTGATAAATAATATCAATTTATATTATTTGAATATTTAATTTAGATTTAGATTTTATATCCCATGTCAAAGGTACTCAAAATGTTATTGATTATGCCTTATCTAGATGCCCCCATATGAGCTCTATGGTTGAGATTTCTGAGGATTGGAGGCATATGATTATTGCTGAGTATGATAATAACCAGTGGGATTTTGGTATTATTGATGGGACTATTAAAGGAAAAATGTACTCTCTTGTAAAGGAGATTATCATAAATACAAAGGGAGAATATTCTTGGTCCCAAGATCGGATGTGAAGAACATGGTATTGAGGACCTTTCACAATTCACCTTTAGCAGGTCATCCCTGATACTTTAAGACTTACAAGAAAGTTTGGGAGAGATTTACATGTAAAGGTCTTAAGATAGATGTTCTTCAACATGTTAGAGAGTGCTTTGTTTGTCAGCAGAAGAAACAAGAGAATACATATCCTATCAGGGCTACTATAATCACTTCTTATTCCTGAGAGGAAGTGGGAGTGCTTATCTATGGGCTTGTCAAAATCCAAAGGAAAGGATTGTATATATATAGTGGTTGATCAGTTGGTGAAATGTGCACACTTTTTCCTGATTACCACCACATACTCAGTCACATAGGTAGTTGATTTATTCTTCCATGAGGTATTCAGGTTACATGGATTATAGCCGAGCATTGTTAATGATAGAGACAATCGGTTCATGAGCCATTTTTGGAAATATCTTTTTAGATTATGTGAGACCAAGTTGACTCCAAGTATGATCTACCACCCTTATATAGATGAATAGACAGAGATAGTCAATAAATGGGTGGAAGGTTACCTACAAAATCATGTTGCAAGCAAGCAACACACTTGGGTGAAGTGGATTCATTTATGTGAGTACTATTATAATTCCACTCACCATATGATCAATAAGATGAAACCATTTATATCATTATACGGCTATGATGCACCTAGATTCCTTGATTTGTTTCTCATTGATCTAGCAGGGTGCCCAATATTGGTTATCTTGTACAAGAAAATTAGGATAAATAAGAGCTTTACAAAATAATATATAGAGGGAACAGATTCATCATAAGTAGTCTGGTGATCAGAAGAGATTTGGGTGATTATTTGAGATGGGGGATATGGTTTATCTCATGTTGCATCCCTATAGGAAGTTCACTCTTTGAAAGAGTGGAGAAAAAAAGCTTAAGTCACATTATTATGGACCATTTAGGATTGTTCGACGAATTGGTGAGGTGTCTTATGAACTTGATTTACCAAAAGATAGTAGAGTGCAAACTCTCTTTCATTTTTCATGGCTTAAGGTGTTAGGTAACATGTTTTTCCCTCTTCTTCTTTACCACTCATGCACGATGAGGAAAAATTGGAGCAAGGCCATTCTTGATTCCAAAGAGAGGCATCTTCAGAGATAGGTCATCAAGGAATATCTTGTGAAACAGAGGGACTTGTCTGTAGAGGATGCTAATTAGGATTTAGAGGATATTTTACAACATCTAGCTTTGTGGTTTCTTGAGGATAAGAAATCTTGGGGAGGGTGGACTGTAATGTCACCTCTCTAGTTAGTACTAGTGGTTCAGGGGTTAGCCCATCATTTTGATTTCATGGGATAATGTTCTTGGTTTGAGGGTCCTCGGATAGCTATGACCTAAGAAATGGGGACATCACTTCTCTTTAGTGCTTCATTGGGCTCAAATCCCCACCTTTGCATTTATTGTTTGGCTCTTTTTGAGGGACTTACTATTTTTGGTAAGTCAATTCTTCCCACTTACCACTTTTGACAGGGCACTTGGATGTTTGGCATTTGCAGTGTATATATGGATTTATAGTTGATTCCTTGGAAGAGATTTTATAGCTTGTTCTCACAATTATTTTATTATTAATAAAGTTATACTTTATTAATAATTTAATAATGTTATACTTCATTAATAATATGCTTTTAAGGCTTATTATATTGTTATAAATTAATGGGGACAAGTCTTCATTAATGAACATTTAATATGATTTGAAAATGGGCACCTAGACTAAGGAGGGGTTAATTCATAAATTATAATTTAGTCAACAAAAAAAAGAAAATTCTTTGTAAGTTATTTAAATCTCGAAAGAGAAGCTTCGTGGTTGATTTGCATAGAAGGGAAATATAAAAGCAAATGGCTGAAAATTGAACCATTATTCATTCTTGATTTTTGTCTTTGAAAATGAGAAGTATTTAGAGAATGAAAGGGTTTCATAAAAAAATGGCTTGGGAAAATGAAATTTTTCTTGGGTTACAACAATTAGAGATGGTGAAATATTCATTTATTCTTACAGAAAATGATGGCTTCATCTTGGAGTCATATATGTGCCTACATTCATAATTTTTAGAAGAGTTTGAATTAGTTTTTTAGAGGTATTAACTGTAGAGATTGTGAAAGGTGGCTAGTGGATTAAGATCCTAGCACTAGAAGTAGGTCAGACTTCATTTTTAAAGCAGCCGACCCATCTATATAGCCATGTGAGCCTTTTAGACATGGCGTCTAGCCTCCTGGTCTGATTGCGCACTGATTGGGGATTACAATCACCTCAGTATCAGGTGTCTAGCATACTTATCAACATTGTACGATGTTTGGGAGTCAATCTAGCAATTTCATAAAGGTTGCATTTGCATTCTAAGCTCCATAATTAGCTGCAACTTCATTTCTTATAGTAATAATTGTATTGTATGCATTATTATCAAATAATAATAAAACAAGAAAATCTTTGCTAGTGTTTATTTCTTGCAAGAGTTAGATTTTATTTCATGCATGGTTCTTATTTTCAAAAACACAAATAAGTATAAAATCCCAAAAGACCAAATAAAACAAGTTCTTAAAAAGTCAAATTAGCTAGTTGCCAATTCGATAGAGGTTGAGCCACCAGAGCTCATCACAATATTAGAAAGTATTAATAGGTAAGAACTATCTCTTTGTGTAGAGGTCAAACTCCAGTTTCAAGTCCCATAATTTGAGAGAACATCCCATGTTCACTGACTAGCTAAACCATACATTTATAAAGAGTGTGTTATACTAATAACAAAATTCTATACATCAAATATGGTGGTTGTGTGTGTATGCACCCAAAAATGGTCACCTAGACTTTGGGCCCCATTTATTCGATTTATTTATCTCTGAATCAGTTTGATCAAAAATTAACATTTTTCAACATTATCAATTTCCTTTATCAAATCCTAATTTTATCATTTATTTGATTATTTGCCTTGGGCTAACCATTTTATCCTAAGTTCTTTATTTAATTAAAAAGAATATTTCCTCCCCTTTTATTAAATAAAAAGCCCCACCTTTTCTTCTTATCCTAAGTTGCACAAATAAAGCACAATTTCTTATTTTATAAAAAGAGGAAAAGTACTTTTTGTCTCATATGGACATAAAGTCAACTCTTATTTTCCTATTGGAGGATACTTGTGCACATGGATTGCTCCTCTTTTAAGCTCCACCGTTGATTAAGTCTTTTACCTCTTAATCTCAATGGTCCATTTCACCTCATTTCTTATAAAAGGAGAGCTCTCTCCTTCATTTGCATATCCATCTCTTTCATGCTATTGTTATGCTGCAGGTTTTCTAGGTGCATTTGGAGCTTTTGGAGATCATTGCTACATCAAGCTCTTCTTGGATTTCCTCATTGTTTCATAGTTTAGACTTCATTTCTTGCATTATCATAGCATCCATAGCTTCATTTCATAGCTTAGTTTCCTTTTATGCAATAGATTAGCTTCACATAACTTAATTAGGGGAATTGTAATCCATTGCTATTTCCATTTCATAGCTTAGGTTGTACTTCCATTTTCATAGCATAGCTTGCACATTTGCATTCTCATTCTTAGCTTGCATTGCATTGCATTTCCATTTGATTCTTTGGAGATATTGGCACTATTACCCTTGTCCTCATTTGAATCTCTCATTGTATGGTTGACTAGCAAGGTCACAAGCTCAATAGCTCTAGATGAGAGAAAATTCATAATCTTGCAACTCCATGCATGGAGAGCTATGGATCGATTTGTGAGGGCTCATTCTTGAGTTTCCTTGCATGTAAGGATTCATAGAAGTGCACTACTTTTGTGTGTACATTTTTGGCGCCCACCGTGGGGCAGAGTAGATTAGCTTTGTCCTTTAATTCTACATTTTTCATCAAAATTTTCATCAATTTTCGGCTTTATTTTCATTCTCTAGTTTTTCTGTCTCAGAGTGTTGCGTGAAATTTTACCAGTGTCTCGCGACAGTTCTTTGTATAGTGGCGTGACACTTTACCAGTTAAAAGTGTCACCTTGTTTGACAGAAAGTGTCACCTACATATAGCGCGAACTGTCACCCGAATATAGCGCGAACTGTTGTCTAGTGATAAAGTGTCGCACCCGTATACGGAAAAGTGTTGCACAAAATTTCTGGTGAGAGTACTATTGCCTGTACCTGGCAGTGAGCTTGTTTTTAGTTTTTTTGGTTATCTTGCAAGTTTTAGGTTCTCTGCTATCTTTTTAAAATTTTAAAAAAAATTTAGCAAATGGTATCAAAAGTTTAAGTGTGATATATTGTTGGAAAGGTCTTTCCGAGCCTAATCTAACCATGCTAGTTTCATTCTTAGATTTTACCATTTGATTAGCTATTTTACTTGTAGATTATCTAATTTTTGATGTGCTAATCATTATGGGGCTAACAAGTTGTGCTTGTAGGTGCTCTCATTGCTTGAAATTTTCTAAAAGAACGCATGTCAAAGAGGGCTACTAATGGTTTTTGCAGGGCTGCCCTAAGTATAAAAACCAAATCAAGTGCTTGTTTAATTGCTTTCTTTATTGAGTGTGGCATATACTAGTTGTTTCATTTCATAGGAACTTAATACCTTGTTGTAGGAATTTTGAGGTGGTAGGAGAGTATGCTCTTCACCCTTGTGGTGAAACAGAAATCTTGACCCATCTTGGGATTTCGAAAGCAAGGGGGTAATTGAATCTTTGCTTGGTGTGTTTGGGAGAAATTTTTGAGATAGGGGAGTATGCTCTTCACCCATGTGGTGAACCAAAAACCTTGAACCTCAAAAATTGATCTACTCTTTGTTTAGCATTAGAATCCTTTAGCGGGCCCGCTCTTGAGCAATCACGAGGAACGACCCAAGTGGGGACAAGCTAATACTGAGCTATTCCAACCCACTATAATCTCAAGGCTATCGAGGACACAAAACCTTGGTAGACATAGCACTTGTCTTCACTTGATGTGAGTAACTTGTGGGATTGTGACCATGAGGAAAATGTCAAGCAAGAATGCTTAAGGTACTCTTGAGGCCACGAGGTCCTAGTCCTTTATGAGGAGCAAGAGGAGTGCTATGAACGGAAGCCCTTACTAAGAACCATTAGATAGAGGCCACCTTATTTTAACCGCTTAGCTTCTTGGTGCAAGGATTGATCCAAGTGGACTTACTTGGATCACCCCAAGACACTCACCATATGTGTTTCTTTGGTTGTGTTTTTTACACTTCCATGACAATGCCAATATCTCTTGTGGGCAACCACTTGGTGTGAGGCAAGGGAGCATCAAGTTGTGGGCCACGTTGCTAAGTAATGAGCCTTGTCCTTCTAGGTAGTAATTGCTTGAATTGTCTTCGATTGTGCTATACCAGTGTAAATATTCTCAACATTCAAACAAAACGGTAGCATTCATAAGGTTTTCTATTTTGATATCACAAGTGCTTGTCTTGGCAGGGTTGCTTTTGCCCTTGTTTCAAGTGTTCTATGACATGTTTGATCCCATACTGTTTGCAAACCTGTCAATTTACTGCTATCATTATGATTGAAATCGAAAAAACCTTCAAACTAAAATTTTGATCAAACTGTCCTTAAAATTAAGATTTTTAGCACTCACGGGTCAAGAGTTGTATAATACTAAAAAGTCATCGCACATCCCCCTGAGAATTGTCATCATTGAGCTGATTTGTGTCATCTTCCAGTCTTCATTGGTCGGTCTAGGTTGGATCTTAGGTGCTGTGACATGTTGCTCAATACCCATATGAATTTCAATGGTATCAAATTGTAAACAATGACTCTTGGTCTTCTTTCTTCCATATCTATCATGTCTTCCTAGTCTCCCATGATTCTTCCTAACCTCTTCATGTCTTCTTGATTCTTTTCCTCTTATTTTCTAGTCTACTTTCTTCTATTCATTTCTTCCATGCTTGATTCCTTCTCTTCTACAACCATGAATTTCAACTACCTTGCCATGGAACCTCTCTTGAGAATGGATGATCTTGAACTCATTTCTTAATTTGAAGAATTTTATTCCTCCAATGGTTCTTATAAATATGGAATGGGTGATAAACTTATAGAAAAAATAAAAGAAAAGTCGAATGAATCAAATGCCTTTGCTAGAATCATCCACATGATCCTGTCATGATCTCCTTCTTCCAAACATTCTTCATCATCTAAGTCTTCTCATTTAAATTCTTCATCTTCCAAATATTATCATGACTCTTCTAAACATTATTTGAATTCCTCATTACCCAAGTCTTCTTCTTCCACTAGGTCTTCATTTTCCTCTTCTTCAAGATCTCGTTCCTCTTCTACTTCTCCCAAGAGTCTTACTTCTCTTCAGAAGACATACCATAAAGAGAAACGTAATAGTCCTTGTGATGTCTCTTCCACAAAGAGTGACACACCCACCTATGATGACTGTGATGATTATGATGATGGACAATGTAGTGAAACCTATGACACCTCTATTCCTAAGATTCCTCCTCGTCATGTGCTCATGCTTGCTAAAGGGTCATCCTATTGGGTAGATCGTGATGGTGATCCATATGACTCTGATTTTGAGAGAAATTATGATATTTGTTGTGAACAATATGATACATCTACTTCTATTGAGGAAGAGAAAGCTTTCCGTGCTGATTATAAATGTAGATACTATGCGCATTTCTCTTCTAAGAACTCTCATGCTAAAACTAAAGATGACACTCTCAAGCAAGATCATGTTAATGATGAACCTTTGTCTTGTGATGGTTCCCTTCCATCCTCTACTTCCTCCAATACCCACACACTTCCTAAAGCTTCTGAGTCTTCCAAATCTTTCATAAATCTTTCATCCAACAAAGATCCTAAGGCTTTTCATGTGGTTCCCTATAGTTATCTTCAAGGGCTACCTCTTAAAGAAACTCAATCTAACCCTCACTTGGCTGAAAATACTTTCAATAATGCTAAACCTAAAGAGCCTAAGCCTTTATGCACTATAATGCCTACTTCAGCTAGTCCTTCACCATCTTTTCCAAAGTCTTCCATACAATTCCAACATGCTTCCTTGTCCTTAGAAGTGGCTCCATGTCAAGAGGACTCTAAAAATGACAAAGAAAATAACATAAAGAAAGATCAAGATCAAGAACCATCCATGTCATCCAATTTTTTTCATGACGTCTCTTATCCGTTCCATGGTTCTTTTGATCCTCTACACCCTTTCTCATTCATTCCACCATGTCTTAAGTCTTCTCCTAAGCAAGATCAAGCTACTACTTACACTGTTGAGCTTATTGATAATCAAAATAACCTTACCACACTTGCGCTTTCCAAAGATGATACTTCCATTAAGGTTATTAAAAGTGGTGTTGTTACTTCTGATGTAAAGCCTATTGAAAATCGAAAGAAAGTTGATACGCTTATGCTACCCAATGATCCTTGTCAAGATCAAAGTCTTCCATCTTCTTGTTCTACCACTCCATGTTCACTTTTGCTTTCTACTCTTCCTAAATCTTCACAAGCTTTGAATGATCCTATCAAAGAAGGTGCTCCTATTCAAGGTGTGCATGATCCTATTGAAAACTTTAATGCTCACTCTAAAGATGCTGATGTCCTTAGTTGTCATATAGATGCTGATGAACTTATTGATTATCCTTTTGCATCTTCCACATCCATCCTTGGACCTCTTCCACCATTTCTAAGGGCTTCACGTCTTCCTTCCATCTTGGGCCCTTATGTCCCTTCACTTTCGCCTCCTAATTCTCCTAATTCATCATCTATTTTGGGTCCTTATGTCCCTCCATCTCCTATCTTTCCTCAAAATCAACATAGATGCATACCCTTGAATCATTTTCATCCATCCGCCCATCTAAACCAGTCGTATTTCCGTTCTTCTTCCACAAGTCCCAAGTCTTTTGGAAGTAACTTGAATGTTCAATACAAGAAAAAGAAGCAATACAAGAATCCATCAAAAAAAGAAGATCACCATGTCTCCTCTAATCGACATGGAGGTATAAAGTCAAAAGAGATATCTAAGAAGAAAACTACAAGACAAGTATGGGTTCTAAAATCCATCATTGAAGATATTCTCTCTAAATCATCAAAAAGCAATGAAAAACCTAAAGCTATATGGATTCCAAAGTCTCTCTTGAAAGAGTCTTATGTTGAGCAAAAAGTGAAGTTGACATTCAAGCTTCCAAAGGCTTCCACTTCATCTTTTTCTAAAAATATTCTTCCATTCCATGCACCTGAACCACAACCTCTACTAAATATTTTTCATATTCCTTCTCGTATTCCTCCATTCACATTTGAGAATTATAACAAGCACACCAATCCTCTCTTCGAGGAGTCAGATAGCAATAATGAACCAGAATATGGTTCGCACTTGGACTAGAATATGGTTTACGTTTCCTCCATTTTTTCCATCACCCTTCAAGGTGTGTATTGACGTTGATCTTACCTTTCTTTCCATCTACCTTTTCACATTCCTTCCATTCATTATCCTTCTACCTTCTATCATTTTTCCTCATTTGCCTATTCCTCATGCGTCTTCCTTTCCCCTTTAGCATCTTTGAGCATATCATTTTGAATCCTTGGCATATCATGGTTTATCCTTTCAAGGAGCATTATCTAAAAAACTTGCCTTCTTCCAAAAAAATAAAAAAAATAGCAAAAAATTGAAAAAATTTGAAAATGTGCCATGGTGAAAACCTGGAAACAGGCACCTTGGTAGAAAAATTAAAGAGAAATAAATTCATCCTATGGTGAAAACCACTCCCTTGTGGCACCTTGGATAAGTACCATGATGAAAACTTGGCAATCAAGCATCATGCGTAGTTCTTCTACATGTTTCATCCATTCTGTCTTCTCTCTTTGATCTTGACAATGTTGACCTATACACGAACAATTGGCTATCTTGTGAGATATCTTACAATGATCTTGCTTTCATTCCTTTCATGTTTAGCCTTCATATTCATTTTCTTTCATTCATTCTAGTCTTTCCCTATCTTTTTCCCCTTTGGTCTTGATCTAATAAAAAAGAGTAAAACACAATGCTATGAAGTCTTTTGACATGTCTACTCCTTTGGACTGCATCCTTCCTTCTTTTGCAATGTGCTTTTGTGACTTATCCTATGCTAGCCTCTCATTGCTTGTCCAAATGCATTTTACATGATAATTTTTCCCTAGCTTGAGTACTCTTGAGGAGTTTTCCATTGAGGATTTCTTCCCTTCACTCTCCTTCATTCTCATGTCTTCCATCTCTTCCACCAAGCTTGTTCATCCATCTTGTCCTCCACATTGCTAGATATTGGGACTACACGATGTGATCTTTCTTGGGAGTTCGATGCCCGTTTTTGTCTGGGGCATTCTTTGTACATACTTTATGATCCTGAAAAAATCCAAAAAAATGATATATTGTTAAAAAATTCCAAAAAAAATCATATATGATGTTGAAAAAATCTTTAAAAGTATAAAAAGTCTTGAAAAAATATTAAAAAAAAAATAGCAAAAGAATTCAAAAAAACAGAAAAAGTGCCTTGGTGAAAACTTGGAAATAGGCGCCTTGGTAGCAAAAATTCAAAAAAAATAAAAAAAGAGAAAAATTGCACTAAAAATCCAAGTGGTGAAAACTTGAAAACGGGTGCTACTTGAGGCCTTTGCACTCCTATTTATTAGCATGCGTCCTCGACATTGAACCTTTCTCCATCATACCTTGACCTCATTTGGCTTAGTCTGGAATTGGTCTTTGTATTTGTCTAAGGGGCATAACTGTTAGCATTGGTCTTTTAGGTGCGTTTGTCTCTTGGGGCATTTCACAACAGGTGTTTTTCAACACCACCCCAAACAGTGTTTTTCAACACTACCCTTGCGTCGAGTGTTTCTTAACACTTATCAGATGTCTTTCCCAATAGTCTAAGTATGATGCAATATTTCTCATTAGCAGATGTGATAACCAGAGTCTGACTCTATGACCAACACACACACACTTAAACAATCAACTTGTTGAGATATGTTGACTTCATTTTTCTTTGTGTGCTGTCTATGAGGATTTATTTGATGAGTGGTCTCTCCCTGAGAAGTTTTCGATGATGCATAGCTAGAAGATTGAGGGTATGAGAACATGTTTTATTTCTTTATCTGCTTATGGGTATATTTTGTTGATCCTAACTGTCATGAGCATTTATGCTGGTCTTACTTGACACTATGGATTGACAAGGTATTATCCTTGACTATTTTGTGAGTGCATGCTTCTAGTTATCCTGACTTTCATGTGTCTTGATACAAGCATAATCTCACCATATCAAACTTAGGTGATCTCACTGCATTAGTCATCTGGACCTACATGTCTTTGATGCCTAGGTGGGATTTTCACATTTCTATCTGATAAAGATCATATTCATATCCACATAGTTATGCTAGTGTGCATTGTATGATCTTACGACGCTACCCATAACGCTCGATGATGATAATTAGATGTCTATAAGCATTGTGACCTTGCAAGTCAACCACTTTTCATAGTAGCTTGCATTTTTAGGGTCATGTTAGTTTAGTTTTTGCATCTTGCATATGGAGAGAGCTCTCCTTTTTATCATCTACAGACTAGTTGGTCAACTGTGCTCATTTTCTGATTCTTCTTGATCATATCTTTCATTTCTGGTCTTTCATGTCACATCATTTTCTATCCATTTTTGGACTCAAAATCGAAATCCGAGTCGTGTTTCAAAATTTTCCCCTTCTTCTAAGCAGTTGACTGACTTTTTGAGGCATAATTTGATTTTCAGTGGAATTTCTTCCTTTCCATGTCTCTCAAATTTTCTAGTCTTTTATTCGCCCTATTTCTTTTCTTCTAACTCATCGCTAGGGCATGTTTTATTGCCTAATGGTTATCCTGTTATCATTTACCTTCGATTATGATTTATTTTGATTTGATCAAATCTTTTATCAATTTGTTGTTCTCCTCTATCTGATTTCGATTTCAATTCCGAGGGGGCAATATTTATGGGATTCTCATCCTTGATTCTCTTGATTATCTTGATTCAGACATCTTTTGAGAGCTTTTGCTCAAATTTGAGATTCTTATCTCTTACTTTGAATGTGATCCCGAATCGACCTCATGTTCAAAGGCCTTTGTTTATGCTTTGTCCGGATGTGATCCCGAATCGACCTCACATCTGAGTTGTTTTGTGATCCCAAATCGATCTCACATTGCAAATTCATTCTTTGACTACATGTGTTCCTAAATCAATCACACATTAGTCAAAGAGGGGCAAATGTATGCACCCAAAAATGGTTGCTTAGACTTTGGGCCCCATTTATTTGATTTATTTATCTCTGAATCAGTTTTATCAAAAATCAACATTTTTCAACATTATCAATTTCTTTGATCAAATCCTAATTTTATCATTTATTCGATTATTTGCCTTGGGCTAACCATTTTATCCTAAGTTCTTTATTTAATTAAAAGAAATATTTCCTCCCCTTTTATTAAATAAAAAGCCCCACCTTTTCTTCTTATCCTAAGTTGCACAAATAAAACACAAATTCTTATTTTATAAAAAGAGGAAAAGTACTTTTTATCTCATATGGACATAAAGTCAACTCTTATTTTCCTATTGGAGGATACTTGTGCACATGGATTGCTCCTCTTTCAAGCTCCACCGTTGATTAAGTCTTTTACCTCTTAATCTCAATGGTCCATTTCACCTCATTTCTTATAAAAGGAGAGCTCTCTCCTTCATTTGCATATCCATCTCTTTTATGCTATTGTTATGCTGTAGGTTTTCTAGGTGCATTTGGAGCTTTTGGAGATCATTGCTACATCAAGCTCTTCTTAGATTTCCTCATTGCTTCATAGTTTACACTTCATTTCTTGCATTATCATAGCATCCATAGCTTCATTTCATAGCTTAGTTTCCTTTTATGCAATAGATTAGCTTCACATAGCTTAATTAGGGGAATTGTAATCTATTGCTATTTCTATTTCATAGCTTAGTTTGTACTTCCATTTTCATAGCATAGCTTGCACATTTGCATTCTCATTCTTAGCTTGCATTGCATTGCATTTCTATTTGATTCTTTGGAGATATTGGCACTATTGCCCTTGTCCTCATTCGAATTTCTCATTGTATGGTTGACTAGCAAGGTCACAAGCTCAATAGCTCTAGCTGAGAGCAAATTCATAATCTTGCAACTCCATGCATAGAGAGCTATGGATCGATTTGTGAGGGCTCATTCTTGAGTTTCATTGCATGTAAGGATTCATAGAAGTGCACTACTTTTGTGTGTACAGTGTGTACTTTCCTTACTAGTTGATTCAGACCATTTAAGATTGCACTATCTTATGCTTCAACTGGTAAAATCAAGATTGGTTTCTTAGTTGATTTATATGCTTCACTAAATCATCTGATGTCCTCAAATTAACACAAATTAATTCTAAATCCTCTTTATTCCCCTCATTTTTATATTTTCTTTGAGATTTGGTAAATTTAGAGATCAATAGTGTTGATTCTTTAGTTAAGATTATAGGTTCATAGACTTGCATTTGATGTTAAATTGTATTAAATATTTGAATTTAAACCTGTTTTATTAGATTATTGAGGGAGGTGTATTAAGTAAACCTTCACATATAGACCCTTTAGTAGAACAACTATCAATGACCTCTAGGTTACCCAAGTGTACCAAGATCAAGCAATAAAACTCGAAGAATAGTTATCTCCATTCAAATGAAAATGTGTTATCCAAATATCACCCTTTAAAGTTTATGTACATCATTCAACTTGTCAACAAGAACACTCTATTAAAGCACTAAAACATATCAACATATGTATTTGTGTGTGATTAATAAATGTGGTTCTTTTTCCATCATTCACATAACTCACATAACTATAAAGCTAGTCATTGCTCAAAGGCTAACCTAGGAGAACTTTCCCCCTAGCAATCTAGCATCTATATAAAGGTACTCAAAAATAATATTGGTCTAGATTGTAGAAAAGTATATGAAATGGAAAGCAAAAATGCACATCAAACCATGTTAAATTCATATTTATAGATCAAATATGTACCCATTGAAGTGAACCAAACTTGATGACTTGACTCCTCATGAAGCTAATTGACCATTTAAATTTTGAGGTAAATTATAATTAACAATCCTTATTTATTATCCATTACTCTTCTAACTAAACTAGACTCCATATATTTATTGCATGTTATGGACAAATAAACCTATAACCCATCTAACCTTCACTATTGATTGACAAATTCTTATTCTTTGAATCTTCCCGCTCAAGTCTCTCACAATGGTTGAGGACATTCAATTTGGTTTTATTTCATTAAATCTATTTTGTGCACGGTTCTAAGTATTTTTATGACATGATAAATACTAATAAAAAATATTATAATTAATTTAAATATAAATTATTTTATTAATATTTCAACAAATATAGAAAATTAATTTTTTTAATAAAAATCTAATTTTATTATTTTCACATTTAAATTCTAACTATAATTTCCTTTCAGCTTATCCCTTCAACCTCCTTAAGTGAAAGTGCTAGTAATTAACAATCTGTATTAGTACTTTCCGGTAGGCTAAGTACTATTGTATCACTTTTTAGTTTTTTAGTGTTAACCGGTGATTAAATGAGGTCTTATACATGAGAATTTAGGAATATGAAATGTTTTTATTTTCACTTTTTTAGCCATATTGCATTATTAATATTATTGATATTTTTATTATGTTTATTATCATAAATTAAATTAAATTAAATTTTATATAATATAAATATTAAATATATTAATAATGTAAATAACAAACTAACATGTATTTGTTAGTTTGTAAAATTATATTCCAAATAAAATTAAGCTTATTTTATACTTTACAAAATAATTTAAATTAAATTAATTATATATTTTTTTAAGAATAGTTCGTTCTCTTTGGCTGAGAGCCAAGGACTGAGGGGTTTCCATTCCGCCAAATTCACCCGGGGCACGATCCCGGTCTCATCCCTTATCAGATGTCTTTACGAGATTTGAACCCTAGTGGGCTCAATGAGAACCATTGAACTTCACCAGTCGACCAATTCACCTATTATTAAAATAATTATAATTGATATTATTAAAATAATTATAATTAAAAATAAAATAACCTATTGCGACATCTATAATTATATAAACTAATATAATTATTATCAAATAGTTCTATAATTAATTAAAATAGATTTAATAATTATATTACATTTATTAATATTAGAATTACATTTAGATATAAACTAAAATTAATTATAAAACTAAAGGCTACTAGAATATTATTTTAAAGATTTTAATTATTACCAGATTCTTATAATTAATTATAATGTTGAATTTAATTAATTTTCTTGATTTCATTTTCATTAAATAGCTATTAGTATTTATAATAAATATAATAATATTAGATTTAGATTTATTTATAGCTAAAATTATAATTAATTCCCGCACTATGTGGCACTTGTTTATTATTCATTACTCTTTTAACTAAACTAGACTCCATTTATTTATATATATTTATTGCATGTTGATATATCTAATATTTAATTCTTATTTTGTAAAAGTATGATATATTTAAAACAAATTCAATAATATTTATGAATTTTTATAATATATCATAAGTTTTCACAATTCCTCTGGTGCAAAATTCCTTTTAGGATTTTTCACAAGTTTTTACAGTTTTTAGCTCATAGTTGTTTTTTTCTAGCCTGAATTTTCAAGTGGAAACTGTATTTGCTCCGAGCTTTGGAATAACTATAGAGGTGTTGAGCAATGTTGCTCTCTGGACATTATTTATATTAATATAAACCTTTCGAGGCTCCTTACAGATAAAAAAAAATATAATATATTACCAATAAAAAAGTTTCACTCATAAAATTTTTAAAAAATAAAAAAATAAAATATCCTAAGAGGTGGGAAGAGAGTGGTTCAAATTCCTCTCTAACATTTTTAGCCTTAGTCTTTTATTTTGTATTTGTGAAAGGTACATAGAGAATTCAACTAAATCAATCCATGTACTTTTAAATATTTATAAATCTAATTTTCACTTTATAAAATATGAATATTTATCAACATTATTCATGATAAAAGCAAATACCAAAACATATTCCTTCCCATTCCTCTCCTGTTTTTAACCCGTGGCATTTCTCCCTGATTTTGTGGGCCATCCATTTTCCTGTTTTGAGGGAGCTACACAACCTGTTGATGTTCAAGTTTAACACACAGTTTATTTATGGTGGAATAGGCGGCTGCAAAATTTGAATGAAGAAGAAAGCGGGCACAGAAACTTTTGCAATAAAACAACAGAATCATCACCAGTAAGCTTTTGCACGAGAACATTTTTAGTGATATGGAAAGATTTGTAGATTTAAAGCAATTTTTTCTCCGATTCTTTGGTTTTGAATATTGAGTAAATTAAAGTGGATTTTTCATTTCATTTCTTTTTTTCAACTGTGGAATGAGAATAATATCAACGTTTCAGATCAGAAGTTTTCTTTAAAATCTTGAATGATTCAAAGTGAATTTGAAACTTAGACTTAATTTGTTTCTCTCCACTGAATCATTCAAGGATTTGTATAACTTGGCTACTGTGTTTTCCATGTACTCTGTTTTAATGGGTCATGGCGATTGGCTCCTATTATATGATATTACATAGGTCGATCTTGTTCAAGATTAGATTTTGCCTTCAAATGTTTTTACTCCCCTGGAAAAGAACGGTTTTCATACAAATGCCCACCTGCTATCAGATAATTTCATACCAAAATACCCAAATGCAGCTGATATTGCACAAGTTGATCTGTGCTTCCTGGCTTTTACTCCCTAAGACCGATTCACATGTGAATGTTTGGTCATTTCTACTTTCATTACATACTTTCTTTCCATGATCTTTCTTTTGTCCAAAATGGAGAAATCTATCCATTTTCAGAGTTTAATGGCATTTTGCTTCCTTGGGATGCAGGTTTCTTTGATTTCCAAGTTAGCAAGCAATGTGCCTGTAACACAAACAAGGTCTATTTCGATTGTGTACGAGTTTTAAAACCCATTCATTCAGTTTCATATTTGCCAGAAGAGTTGAGAAAATGCAGGGGCATGGTCTGCCTAATTATTTGCCATTTGAGAGACATGTTCCTCAACAAAACTTTGAAGACTGTGATGAGATGGATTTAGAACTTTTCAGCTCCCCTGAATCCAATAGTTTCTCCATCCCCACAGATCATGATGAAGATTTTACTTCAGAATCCACAGAAGATGGTTCTTACATTACCACAAAAAGTGATACCTTCTCTTTGATTCATCAAAACAATAGTTTGACAGACTCTCAGTCTACAGAGGATACAGTATCGAGAAAGGATGAGGAGATTGATGATTTTTATATAGCAATAGGCAGAGAAGCACTTTTTATTGAACAGAGTGAAGAAAATGGGGAAGCAGAAGACATTGATTCAAATGGGGAAGAAAAAGATGGTAATGAAGCAGAAGAGGATGATTCAAATGCCAATACATTGGAACAGTCTTCAATCTTGCAAGTAAACACCCATTTGGTTTCTTCAAGTGTTAATGTTTTTTTTATCTGTGGAAATTGGTATATTATGTTTTTTTCTTATTTGCAGGACTTAAGAATGGATGAAGGCCTAACCCAGAGCATATTTATTCCTTATCAATGGAATTTCTGGGAGCCTCTTGAAACAATAATTGAAGAGCAATCTACCATTACCACAACTGATGACGAAGCCCCTACATTAGTAAGGAGAAAAGAACAGGTTTCTATCTCTCTCTCTTTTCTTTTCCTGATTGAAGTTGGTGGTATGTGATGAGCAACCCTGAAAAAAATTTGTTATTATTTTTTTGATCGATAACGATAACGGGTCTAAGTCGAAGGATTTCTATTAAAAATAATGTTTTCTAAGTTAACACATTAAAGGCAGAAGAATCTGCAAATAAAGTATCAGAGTTACCCAAAAGACTGAGCAACATTGCTCAGAACCTCCATGAACACCCAAGAACATCCGAAAATCCAACTTAAACTGGACTGTTAAAACTAAACCGAAAACTATAAGCTATAAAGACAAAAAAGCAGATTAAGGAACATAGCACCGTTGCTAATCCGAAATAGAGGTTGAGTCATTCTCCGAGCTAGTGGAAGAGGAGTCATGCAAGTAACATTATTATTTGTTTTCTAAGAGATATAATGTTATTATTATTGGCAAACATTATTATTTGTTTTCTAAGAGATTTAATGTAATTATTTGGAAACATTATTGTTGGTCTTAAATTGCGAGTAACAATTTGTGGGTTGTTTATGCACCAGGTTCTCCAAGTGTATGCAGAACAAAGGGCATCAATTTGGGATTGCTGTGGTTTTTGGAGTTTATTTCATGCTCACAAAGATTAGGCTACCATTATCATTCTTACTTTGGGTGTTTTGTAATTTTTTTATATTGCATTAATTTAATATGACAATCTTATTAAAGAGGCTCAAATAACTGAAACATAATATGGAATAGTGTGAAAAAATTCTTGTTTGATGAAAACAAATGGTACAATTTTACTCATGTAAGATTTTCTTTGGTTTTTTAAATCTGATTGTATATTGTGCAAAGTTCTAAAATTAATTTAAATTTTTAAAATGTAAAATTTAAATTTTCTTTTAGGAATCGAATTCTTTATTCTGCTGCTTTTTTAAATCTACTGTATTAATAGTTTAGATTTATTGATAAGAGCTTTAAACTTCCTCTTATCAATATTAAGCTGCAATTTTGTTTGTTTATTGCTTTCTGAAATAAGGACTGAAGGTAGTCTTGGAGAAAGCACCAAATTTGAAATATTTAATACTTAGGGTAACATGTAACAATCTAATTCAGTATGTTTTTTTTATGAATAGTTGTATGGTTCCAGCTTAGTTGCAGTCTCGACTCCTTTTTTGTGAATACTATACAAGTTTCAAATTTGGAGGATACTATTTTAACATGAAAATAAATATTTCATTGGCATAAGCTCTTTATTTTTAATCAAGTAGTATATAGTAAGAGAGGACTAGAAAATAAACTACAAGACTCAGAAAAAGGAAGAAAGTATTATGGATGTGAAAGTGAGCTTAATCTAAGAGTAATATAGTGACAATACATTCAAATCTTAATATATGTTGTGAATATGTATTTGAATATAGAAAAATGTGTGTGTCATTATTTTAAATCTTGTGTTATGTGTTGTGATAATAGTGTTTATTGATTTAAATTCATTAAACATATTTATATTAATTCAAGATCACAGACACCTATTTTAGATTTGCATATAAATTTTATATTTTTATATTGTAGGAGTCCTTTTATCTCACCATAGTCGGTATCAATATTCACCTAGTGAACGTAGTTTGTGGACGATTATGTACATCCTTGGGGATACCCCAGCTCACTCCTTCACGTCCTTGACTTGGTAATAAGTAAGCCTAAGGTAAGGTAGGTTGGGCACTAGGCTAGGTTGTGGGGGTGCCCCACGCATATTTAAAAATAAATTATTGATGAGATTTAATGCTTAGACTACACCCAATCAAAAATTGCGATTGTACATGTGAATCTAAAAATTAAGTTGTCTCATGCTTTGATGGGCATTTATAACCTAGTTAAGATCTTTTACTAGAGTGTGGATAGGTAGGATTCTAGTGAAGGTTGGGTAGTTTGGCTTTATGCTTGCCAATCACCTTTTCAATAAAATCTTCTAAGTCATTTCAATAAATTTGTTTTGTGCATAACCTACAACTATTGTAGTTCGTGAGACCACATTTCTTGAATCATTTTCCTTCAAAATCTTGAAATATTCTTCCAATAATCATCATATTGTGCATATCCTACTACCCTTGCATTCTATAAGATAATGTTCCATTGTTGGACTCCATTCCCCTCTCGTGCCCTTTCTCCATCTATCTCTTGCAACATGGATTTATACCATGACACCCTTAATTCACATCCTCATGTTTTCTTTGTGTGTGTTGATAGGGGAAGGTTGTGGGGGTTTTTATTAACTCTAGGTACCATTATTTTCCATGAAAAACTACTTGACGTAATAATTAGGGCACCATACCTTATTTATTATGTGATCATACTTTGGAAACAAACACCCTCTTCTCTTTAATACATGTCTCTCTCGTCCCATCTTTAGATTTGAAAAATCATTTTAATATTGTTTTTAATTTTTATTTTACTTGTTGATTGCTTTGACAAGGATGTGACATTTGCATCAAGTAAGGATGAGGAATTTATGGTTTTGATAGAACAACAATAGGTAGGGAATCATTTTTTATTTTATTAAAATTTGGAAATGTACAACATTGAAGCAAAAATTAAAAAGGACATTAATCAAAATAAAGTCCTTTAAAGTTGATACACGTCATTCAAATAGAGCACTTCTATTAATGCACTAAAAGAATAGTCCTAGAAGTATTTGCAAGATTAAATCTTGTTACTTTTTTTTATCATTCACACAACTACAAAACTAGTCTTTTCTCAAGGGTAGAGCCTAGCTCAAATTTGTCCCTTAGCAATCTAGTATCCCTTCAAAGGTATTCATAAAAACTACACCTTCAAAAAGATATTCATAAATACTATGGGTCTAGATAGTAACAAATTGATGAAATGGAAGCAAAAATACACATTGTATTAGATTAAATGCACAACTAGAGTTCATATATATGCTCATGAAAGTGAACTAGACTAGAGACTCAACCGCTCATGAAATTAATTGACTATTTAGATTTTTAGGTGAATTTTAAATAACAATCGTTACTTATCATCTTAAATTATCTAAATTACAATACATCAATAAACATATATAAAAAATTAAATATTTTATAATCTTTAGAATTAAATATTATTGATTTTTTTTTTCACTTTTACTATCTAAATTAACATTTAATATTTTAAATTTCTAATGTCTAACTGCTCCCAAATCCTTCAAAAGGGAGTTCAAGATTTTGAAGGTCCACACAAAAAAATTCTCCAAAACATTTTGACATTAATCTCTAATTCTTTGGCCGTCCATTTTCTTTCGTGAACCTTGTGCAAGAGGAGGTTGCAAACTCGTGCAAGAAACAAGAGAATCCGGTGGGAGGGCATCATGAGCAGTGAGCAGACAACATTTTGGGCATCATCATCATCATCATCATGAGGCGTTTCCTAAACTTTGGTGGCAGCAGTTACACTCCTTTCTGGCTATCATAATTAACTGTGTGAGAACACAGTAGATATCATTTTAAAAAAGATTCTTAATGAGTTGAACGGTAGATTAATATACTCTGTTCACAAGTCTTTTTTTCTGAAAAAGAAGAGAAGTTTCTGTTTTTTTTTTGTCTTGGTCTGAGGCAGGAAAAGGGTTTAATTCTTGAATCATAGCTGGTCATTTTGGAAGAGAATTCTATGTGGGTGTTATCTATTTTTAGAGTTTAATGAGTCATGTTGTACTTGTTTTGTTATCTATTACTGTAGTCTAATGAGTGGTGGGTAGATTATACATATCATTAAAAATAATTCATTAGTGTGTGACATTTCATCAGTGGCCTTCTCTCTTTCATTAGTAGCAAATGACAACTCTTCACTGTTTTTCTTGTCATCAAGTCAACTGATTTTCAGATTCTCAAAGCACAAGTAAAAGAAAGGGCTTTCACTTTGGGATTGGTGTAGATTTTGGAATTGGTTGCATGTTCATGAAGACTAGATTACCATTCCTGCCTTGCACAATTTTGTTTCAATGGAAAATGATGATATATAATTTAATATGACACTCTCACTGAAGTGGCTCAAATAAATGATCTATGATATGGCACGGTGTAAGAAAATCTTGTTTGAGTAATAAAAGTGAATTGAATTCTTGTATGTAAGATTTGGTTCACATATAAAATTTAGTTTTCTTGAAATAATACATTATATGCTCTGCCCCATGTTTAAATCTTTTAGATTAAATTTATTTCAAAGTTTGAGCTATCTTATGTCAATCTTAATCTACTTTTTTGAACTTCAAGAATGTGTATATGTATATACCAAAATATAACACTATGTATGAGTATATGTATATATTTATCTATATATAAATACAAATATTTTTGATATATAAGTATATGTTAAATATATATGCAGCTATATATGTATATAATTCGGATTTTTTTTAGTAATGAACATAGAAAGATGTATATATATGTATGTTTATAATAGTGGTATCATTGTTGTAGATCTTGTGTTATGTGATGTGATAATGATGTTTATAGATATTTGCTAATTTAAATCTATCAAATATCTTTTTGTTAATCTAAGATTATGGAAACTTAATTGCATATTTGCATACAAATTTTATATTTTTATATTATAGTGGTCTAAGTCTTGATTCTCAACATATTGGTATCATAATTTGATGTTAAATATTAGTTTTAAAGATAAAGAATTTTCAACATAATGATGCCCTTGAACTTCTTCATAACATCAAATCTTACTACTTCTATCCTCAATTCCATTAATAATAAGATTCTTTTGCAATTGAATCTTTCATTGTGATACTTAAGGATGGATAATAGTGCTTAAACTTTTTGAGTAGTATGTATTTCCTCAACTTCTTCAATGTTTAAACAATAACATTAAATTATTGGTTATGAACTAAATAGTTAACTTCATTTTCTTGTTTTTAAATATGTTATGGGTCTTTCTTTACTCAATATAGCTCCATTTCTAGAGCATCTAGTATTATAATTATTTTGAATAATTTGTCAAGGTTATGTAGACTAAGAGCACTTATTTCAACACCTTTTGTTTGAATAACCAAAAATATTTGAGATAATAAATGAATGCACTAAATTTAGAATAAAAAAGAATATTTGAAAATAATATTAAATCTTTATTCTTTATGCAAAAACCGTGTATTGCTCAAAATTTGCATGCTTCAATGAAGGATGCTCAATTTTTGTGTTAACTTTTCAACTACTTGACAACATAATTCCGATATTTAGAAACAGATCCAAGTTTTTATAGAGATCTCTCCTTTATTACTAGAAGGAATAATGGATTTATAAATTTGTAGGTAAAATATAAATGGTCAAGATTGATTTAAGATTCCATGTTTGATTTAGAGTTATCTAATTTTGACTACTTACTCAATTGATTGAGTAGTTAGTTGACTTGAATTGTCAATTAATTAGCTTGATTGATCAATCAACTAATTTGATTGTTTAATCAACTAATAAAGTGATTAATGAGAAAAAAAATGAAATTGAGTAAATTGATTGGACTTGAAATAAGGGATTTGATTCATTAGATTTTTTTTATTGATGAGTTCTTTTAGGTGATGATAATTAGGAAATTTTATTTATTTTAATAAAACATATAGTATGGGTTGGGAGCCTAGCTCAATTGGTGAGAGCTTCCTATGGTAAAGCTCAAGGTCATGAGGTCTAGTCTCACTCTAGCCCACATTAAACAATTAAAACTTTGGAATGATGAAGTTAATTAAAAAATGAGATTAGGGTTACTAGAGTAAGATGCTTACATGACAAAGTTAATAGGGTGAAATCTAGGTATAAATGAAGGTGAGAATGGATAATGTGATGATGAATGCTATGAAACTTGCACAAAGCTTCACATTTTTTAGAAGCTTAGCTTATTATAGCACGTAACAAGATGCACCATGATAACACAATTACTATGTGTTATGTAGGAAAAACATCAAAGTAGGTAAATGGTAGAATGTGTTATCTTGTGGTGATTGATTAGGGAAGTACTGTACACTTTTCCCCTTGTCCTCGTTGAGGTTTGAGGTTGAGTTAGGCCCCGCGCAAGGGTTTGGGGGCGGCAACCCCTAATACAGTCGAGGGCGATAGTCCATGACTATTCGAGGGTTCGGGGGCAGAGCCCCCAAGAATTTTCTTTTTTTGGGGGGGCTATTTTTTGACTATTTTTGGGCCAACATGTTGTAACCAATTCTAACCCTAAAGCAGAAAAATGCTTGTATAAAACTATTGGCTTGTGGTGACTGATCAAGGAAGTACTTTACACTTTTCAATTGTCATGGGGTTAACTCGTCAAGCAGCTTTGAGTTGACACGTCAAACATTTCCCTAGATTGACTCGTCAAGTATTTTAGGGTTAAATTGTTAATAGACATAAGTCTTGTTATAATGGCTTAGGGTTAGGGTTTGTTTCTCAATATATGAAGATTTCATAGCTTCTTGCAACGGTATTGAGTTGCAAGTGATTGCAAATTGTAACAAGCAAAGATTATTGGATAATAAGATTAGACTCTCTGTTTGGTGGACATAGCCCAGGGATTGGGTGAACCACGTTAAATCTTTGTGTCTTGTGTTATCTTCTATGTGGTTTATTATTTTATGATATTGGTTATATTTGCATGTAACTTTTATTGTTGACTTGTTAATCCTTACAAGTGGTATAAGAGCAAGGTTGTTTTTTAGTTATCCTCTGTAGGAAGGTCTCATGACTTAATGGGAGCCTCATGGTTGAGTGAGAGAAATGGCAGACGAGGGTAAGCTAAAGGTTGAGAAGTTTGATGGGAAGAACTTTCTGTTATGGAAAATGCAAATGGAGGACTATCTCTATCAGAAGGATCTATGGCGGCCATTGTAAGGACAATCCAAGAAACCGTGAACAATGAGTGATGAGGACTGGGATATTCTTGACATAAAGGCACTTGGAAGTATTCAATTGTGCCTAGCACAATCAATGGCATTTAATATTATGAAAGCAAAGACAACTAAAGAGTTGATGGAAACCCTAGCCAAAGTTGTATGAAAAGCCCTCGGCTTTAAACAAGGTATTTCTTATGAAGCGTTTATTTAATATGAAGATGGAAAAAGGTGGATTTGTTACTAATAATTTGAATGAGTTTAATATGGTTACCAATCAATTATCTTCTATAAATGTTAATTTTGATGAATAAATTAGGGCTCTCTTGATTTTGTGTTCTTTGCCTGAAAGTTGGAATGGCTTGGTAATGGCTGTTAGTAACTATGTTTCTGGTTCTAATACCCTAAAATTTGATGATGTTATCAGTGTGATTCTGAGTGAGGAAACTTGTAGAAAAAGATCAGGTGGATCTACATCAGGAAGTGTCTTGAACACACAAAGTATAGGTAGAATGAATGAGAGAGGAAACAATTTTGGAAATCGTGGGAAATCAAGAGGAAAATCAAATGGAAAGAGGTTTGAATCCAAAGGACCAAATGATTGTTGGTAGTGTGAAAAACTAGGTCATAAGAAGAAATATTGCTGGAATCGGAAGAATAAAGAAGGAGACAAACAAGAAGGTAACAAGGAGGCAAATGTGGTAAGTAATAAATCTGAAGAGGAGGCTTTGCTTCTTTCTTTGTAAAGTGTTGATGATTCATGGGTTTTAGATTATGGTGCTTCATTTCATGCTACACCCTGGATAGAGGTTATTTTCTTGATTATGTCCAAGGAGATTTTGGGCTAGTTTATTTGGGAGATAATGAACCTTGCCAGATTGTTTTTGATTAAGGTAAAAATAGGTTTTGAATGGGCCCCAAAACCATATACAAATAGTTTTTGGAGGGAACTATAACCCGGAGATTAACAATAGGAAGAATTAGCTCAAAAGAAAGTGAGACAGCTGGGGAACAAGATAAACATTACAGAACCCCCAGCACAAATTGCCAGTAAAATTACCAGCAGAACAAACCCAATGTTACAACAGCAGCCAAAATAAAAATATTCAGAAAAAACTCAAGCTACCATGATCTAAAGAGTAAGACCAACGCCTTACAACATCACCATACTAGGGTTTTTAGGCTCCCTAAACCGAACATAAGGGTTTTGATGGCTCCCATAACCAATTTTAATGAAACAATAGCTCACATATATTTGCAAGTAGAACTTCAGCTGCACCAATCCTTCAAGGTTTTGAAAGGCTCCCCCAACCTTATTGATGGCTCCCATTACCAAAATGGGTCTTAACAACCAATAGATCTGGTAGACAAACCTGTCCACCCTATCATGATCATTCCCAATATGAAACAACAGCTTATAAATATGAACTAGAAAATCTTCAACAACACCATAGTATTTAGGGTTTGAAATGGCTCCCCCAACCATTAACAATGAAATGGGAGTGATGAAAACTCCCCAAACCACCAAGTTACGATTTGCCAGAAAAAAGTAAAAACATTCAAGTATCTCTGGCAAAAATAGGAGACTCCAGTAGAGGCTGCACTCCATAGGGTTTTGAAAGGCTCCCCCAACCTTTAACACAGAAAAGGATAAGAAGAGAAGTATTCCCCACTCCACCAGGTTACAACTAGCCAGACAAAAGATAGAACCGTCAAAGATCTCTGGAAAAAATAGAGCCCTCCAGCTATGGCCGAACTCACCTTCAAAACCCCAACTCTCCTCTTCCATCCAGCAACTAGCCACTTCAATAGGCAGCGCCACCACCTCAGAAGGAACTTCCACCTTTATAGAAAGTGGAAAGAGGTGTAAAGAGGGAAAGAGACCTTCACCTCAAAATGAGCTTCCACCTCTAAAGGAAACATAGAGGAGGAGAAGTGAAGATGAGAGGCCAACAGCTACCTATGGGAAAATTTGTGCAACCCCACCTCAATAGGGATCCCACACACACTAAATGAACCAACACCCTTCTCCCACACCAATGGGAGAAGTGATGGAACCCACAAAGAGGCCCACCCGTGAGGTTCCCAACAACAATCTACCACAACAAGATCCCAACAAAGGACCCAAAGCCTCCATAGACCACCACACTTCAAGGGCCGCCTCCATTCCAAAATAAAGAGGGAAAGAAACCCCCCTAAAACTTTGTTGAAGCTTGGAGAACAAACCCTAACAACCAGAATGGGAGAAAGGTGTAAGCAGCAGCCGCTAATGCAGATTCCCCCCACCAAGAGCTCTCGCAGACCCCCACCTGGGTATCTTCCTTGAAATAGGATGAAAAAGCAAAGAAAATCTTGTTTCCCCATCTCCTTAGGCACACGAAAGGACAAGAAGAAAACAAGAGATGGACCACCAACAATGTTGGAAGATATTTCATTAGGCATGTGCTGAGTTCCCCCACAGGAAGAAACCCCAACAACATCAACATTGAGGGCATCCTTGGTACCAATCTTTTCTTCGACACTTCCAAAAATCCAAACACTCTGACCTCTGAAGCTAAGGAAACACAAGCTTTGCTAAAGATAAGAGCCTCTGAAACACACCTTCCGCAAGGGCAAAAAACACTCCTGCCATGAAAACAAGAGCTGCATAGCAACAATGGGGCCGGCAGGAGCATCATCATGCTCCCCATCTTCCTCACTTCCGCCTTCCCCTCCCTCTACAACCTCCCCTTCTCCGATTCCACCGCTAACCCTAGACCTCCCTCTACACAGTCCGCTCCCTCTCCAGTTCAAATCTTTCCCGCTCGACGGGTTCACTCTCCCTCTCCCTCTCCTGCTCGATGCTATTTTTTTAAGATCTACATCACACGCAATGACCCTATCAGATTGTTGGAAAGGGGAAAATTAAGATTAAGTTACAGAATGGGAATCATTGGCTACTACAAGAGGTAAGGCATGTTCTAAGGCTGAGTAGGAATTTAATTTCAATAGGTCAACTAGGTGATGAGGGTTGCACAATTACTTTTAATGTTAGAAATTGAAAGGTTTCAAAAGGTTCCGTAGTAGAAGAAAAAGGTGTGAAAGTAGGCACCTTATAACTTTGTATAGGTCATATTGTTCCTTCCACTTTAATTGTTTTAGAGAAAAATGAATGTCTAGGAATAGTTACTATAGTTGAGCAGGAAGGACATCAAACAGTTGTTGTAGATTCTGACACAACATTTTGGCACAACAAACTTGGGCACATGAGTGAAAAAGGTATGAAATTACTTCATTCAAAGAAAGTTTTACCTAGTCTGAAATGTGTCAATATGGATTTTTGTGAAAGTTGTGTGTATGGAAAATAAAAGAGAGTTAGTTTTTTAAAGAGTGGGAAGGAAAAGAAAAATGAGAAATTAGAACTTGAACATACAGATGTATGGGGGCTAGCTCAAGTATCTTCCCTTGGTGACTCTTTGTATTATGTTACATTTATAGATGATGCAACAAGAAAAGTATGGATTTATTTCCTTAGATAGAAATTTGATGTATTACAATCTTTTAAGAAGTGGAAATGCTTGGTTGAGAATGAGACTGGTAAAAGGCTAAAATGTCTCAGATCTGATAATGGTGGTGAGTATTGCAGCACAAAATATGAAGATTATTGTTCCTCTAATGGTATTTGTAGGAACTAGAAAATTGTACCAAGGACTCCACAAGAAAATAGAGTGGTTGAATGCATGAATAGGACAATAATGGAGCGTGCAAGGAGTATGAGGTTGCGTGTTGGGCTTCCCTTAAACATGTGGTTTGAGGCTATTAATACAGGTGTATATTTAATCAATAGAGGTCCCTCTACTCCTTTGGGTTGTGGTATTCCAGAGGAAGCATGGACTAATAAGAAGGTGAGTTATTCTTTTCTCAAAACCTTTAGTTGTGAAGCATTTGTGCATATAGATTCTGAAAATAGAACCAAGCTAGAAGCTAACTCAAAGAAATGTGTATTTATTAGATATGGCATTGATGAATTTGGTTATAGGATTTGAGATTTTGAAAATCATAAAATTGTAAGAAGCAGGGATGCCATATTCAATGAGAAAGTGGTGTACAAAGATCTGTTGCAGCAACATGAGAAGAAAAAAAATGATTATGTAGTACTGGATGATATTCCAAAAGATGATGTTTCAGTTCCTTATGCTCTGTAACAAAAGCTACAACAAATACCACAAACCCCAATGAATGTTAGATGGTCAACAAGGTTAGGCAGGCCTCCAGAAAGATTTTCTCCCTCTTTGATTTCTATTTTATTAACAGATGTTGGTGAGCCAAAAGGATATGATGAAGCTATGTAGGTGGATACAAAGATTCAGTGGGAGCTTTCCATGGAAGAAGAAATGGACTCCTTGCTGAAAAATTAGACTTGGGAATTATGTAAGTTACCTGTAGGTAAAAAGGCAGTACCCAATAAATGGGTTTATAGGCTGAAAGAGGAGGATGAAATTAAGAAAAGATTTAAAGACAAATTAGTTGTAAAGGGATTGCCAAAGAAAAAGGGCATTGATTTTGATGAAATGTTTTCTCCAGTTGTAAAAATGACATCTATACGCACTGTTTTAAGTATTGTGGCTATTGAAGATTTGTATTTGGAACAACTTGATGTTGAAATAGCTTTTATCCATGGTGATTTGGAAGAAGAAATATATATGCACCATCCACAATGTTTTGAGGTCAAAGGTAAGGAGAACTTAGTGTGTCGATTGCATAAAAGTTTATATGGCTTGAAACAAGCACCTCAACAATGGTGTATTAAATTTGATAGCTTTGTGGCTGAGCATGGCTACAGTTAGTGTAATTCAGACCATTGTGTTTATTTTAAGAGGATAGATGATGATAAGTACATTATTTTATGTTTATATGTTTATGATATGCTTGTAGAAGGGTCAAACATGGATCACATTAAGGAGTTGAAACAACATCTAGCACATTCTTTTGCTATGAAGGATTTGGGTGCAGCAAAAAAAATCCTTGGTATGAAAATTTGTAGAGATAGGAAAAATAATAAATTGACTCTATCTCAGGTTGATTATGTTGAAAAGGTGTTGCAAATATTCCATATGGAGAATGCAAAAGTTGTCAGCACACCTTTGCCTAGTCATTTAAAATTGACTAAGGAGATGTGTCCAAAGACATAAGAGAAGGAAGATAAAATGTCCAAGGTACCATATGCCTCAGCTGTAGGAAGTTTGATGTATGCCATGGTATGTACTAGACCATATATTGCACATTTTGCAGGAGTTGTCAGCATGTGTTTGAGTCATCCTGGAGTTTAGCATTGGAAGTTAGTAAAATGGATTCTTAGATATTTGAGAGGTACATCCAATAAATGTTTATGTTTTGGGGGCCCTAATACTGATTTAAAGGGCTATGTTGACTCGGATTTGGCAGGGGATTTAGATACCAGGCCGAGTACCATAGGTTATGTATTTACTATTGGTGGGACAATAGTGATTTAGGTTTCTCGACTACAAAAGGTGGTTTCTTTATCCACTATAGAGGCGGAGTATGTTGTTGCTACAGAGGAAACTAAGGACATGATATGGCTACAATTCTTCATGGAAGAGTTGGGAAAAACATAGCTTGACAATTATCTGTTTATAGATAGCCAAAGTGCCATTCACCTTGCCAAGAATTTTGCCTTGCATTCAAAGACCAAACATATACAGTTGAGGTATCACTTCATTCGGTCAGTATTGGATAATGGACAGTTAAAGCTGGAAAAGATACATACAAATAAAAATCCAGTGAATATGTTTACAAAGAAAGTGACAAGGGAGAAGTTGAACTCCTCTTCAGCTTCAGTTGGTCTTCATGATTGAAACCAATAAAAAGAACAACATATTCCATGGTGCGTCAATCCAGTGGGAGTTTTTGGGGGCTAGCGGTGTTGCTACAGGATCAGTCTCTAAGTGGGAGGTTTCTTAGTGTGGATCCTAATCAATCCCCAAGTGGGAGATTGTTGGCTTGTGGTGACTGATCAGGGAAGTACTGTACACTTTTCATTCGTTGTGGGGTTTACTCATCAACCTTTTTTAAGTTGACATGTCAAACATTTCCCTAGGTTGACCCATCAAGTATTTTAGGGTTAACTTGTTAATCGACATAAGTCTTTTTATAATGGTTTAGGGTTAGGGTTTGTTTCTCAATATATGAGGATTTCATAGCTTCTTGCAGTGGTATTGAGTTGCAAGTGATTGGAGGTTGTAACAGGCTGGAATTACAGGATAATAAGATTGGACTCTCTGTTTGGAGGATGTAGCCCAGGGATTGAGTGAACCATGTTAAATATTTGTGTCTTTTGTTTTCTTCAATGTGGTTTATTATTTTTTGATATTGGTTATATTTGCATGTAACTATTATTTCTATCTTGTTAATCCTAACAAAAATGGCTTAGGGTTAGGGATTTAATGATGTATGTTTTAGTAGCTTCTTGAGGCAATATTGAGTTGTAAGGCATTGCAGATTGTAATCAGGTTGTAATCACTAGATAATAATAATATTGGACTCATTTTTGGTGGATGTAGCCCAAGGTTTGGATGAACCACGTTAAATCTTTGTGTCTTGTGTTCTCTTTTTGTGTGGTTTATTATTTTTTGATATTAGTTATATTTGCATGTAATTGTTATTTATGTCTTGTTAATCCTAACAGGATGCATCATAAATTGGAAGACCATGATGGAAAAATGCCTTGAAATCCCCATGGAGTGCCAGAAAAATTGAACAAATTATAAAAAAAACATATAAGAAAAAATAATAAAACATATATAAATTAGAAAAAAAAGTAATAAAGTTCAAATGCTTGTCTTTGACCAATTAATTAATGAAAATGTTTAAGCATTGAAGAATTTGAATAGGGATACATCTACAAATGAGGAAGAGGTTGTGATAAAGCACACACCTCCTACATAAGAGAGAATCCCTAACCAAGACAATAAATCCCATGTAAGAAAGGACATCACACGATAAAAAAACACCACTCCACCAAGGAAAGTGGATCTTTAGAAAGGAATAAGAGACAACCATTTCCCCCTAAGCTAGAAGAAAAGGAAAAAAAAAATAGGAAGGAGAACCAAGGACACCTATTTCTAGGTAAGGGGATACGTGGTAAAGGATTAACACACTATGTGTACTAAGTGATAGGTCATTTATAATAGACATACACTTCCAAACAAGGAAGAGGTTGTAATCAAGGATGTAAATCTTCTAAAAAAGAGAGAAAATCCTCATGTGTAAAATAAAAAAGTTAATGCAAGGAAGGATATCATGTTATGAAATATATAAGTCAAAGGGATAATGGATCCTTTAGAAGGAGAAGGAATTGAAGGAAGAACCCTTGCTCCCCAAGTGTGAAGACAAGGAAATGGACCTATTATGTTTCTCACAAAGAAAGACTGAATATATGAAAGTATAGCACTATCAAGAGCCTGATCAAATGAAGTAAGCTACTAAGATCATATTGTTTGGAGCAATATAATAGGAAAGGGGAATGCTAATGCATTGTGTTTCTAATATCAAGAAAAAGTATGAGATTTATTGTTAAACAAATAAGATATCTATCTATAAAGTCTTGAACAAATTGTTTGAATCCATTACAATTGGCAAGAGAATGTTTATTGCTATGATGAAAAAGATAATGAAAGTTAGATCATTATATGATTTTTTTATTTTTTGGAAAATGACAAAAAGGAAATCAAATTTTGGTATCATATTCAAGCCTCCAAAAGATTCTTTTAGCCAAGGCCAAATGATCATCTAAAGAAATCTTGACATCTTCTTGTGTTGGAAAAAGAGTTTTTAATTTAGATGTTTTGGTTTTGAGGAAGGAGCAATACGATAAATTAGGAAGGAGAAAAGTTTACTTGATATGAACGCTATACCCTTTCTAGTGACTTGTGTAGGATGATATATAGAGACTTTTATTCCTTGTTCTTGAATGCCAAGACCTTGTCCACTATATCCTTGTTGTGAGGTAATGTCATAGCCTACGTTATAATAAGCCTTTCATTGAGAAGGCAGAACAATTTCATCTTGAGGTTTATGGAAAGAAGTTGTGTAAGGATTGATAGTAGAAGGATTAATATCTTAGATAGATTCAAAATCCTATCATCAATATTCACATCCTTCTTAGGTTGGAAAAAGGAAGGCTTTTCTAGATCTTCATCTTTTCTTAATGTTATATTAGGATATTATGTGCAATTAGAATGTCAACTGATAGAATCTACCTACTATACGACTAAATAGAATAAAAATTCTATTTTTCTATAAACACACTCAATGAAACATAAAGAAGCACACAAAATAAATGATCACCTTTTTATACTTACCCCTTATAGCTTGATTTTATTGTCTTCCTCTTCCTGAATTCTCAGTATGTTGATGAGCTCTCGGAACTTGAATCAACTCCCTGAGATTACTTCAAAGTTTGGAATATGGTGGTATGTAATGCAACTAGGATGTATCTAAAATCCTAAAATGCTCAAAATAAGATGCTAAATGGTTTTCTCATGATTTCCAAATGACTAAATGATGATATGCTTCTAAATGATAATGCTAATATGATAATTGCTAAGATTATAACACAATTATCTTAAAATGCTAGAATGATCCAAAATACTAGAATACTAATTAGCTTCAAATGAGGGCCAAAGTGCTCCTTTTATAGGATTTTTCAACCCAAAATATCATGTGGAAAAGATCAAAGATCTGAGATTGAATCTGGGACAAAGGAAAGGTGGAGGTTGAAATGGTTGAAGGGGTTGAGAAGAAATAGGAGGTAGTTGGATTGTGAGAGAGAAAATAGGGGAGATGTATGACAATGTGGAGGGTCATGTGGGAAGGAGAGACACTTGTCAAGTGTCTCTCCATGACTCTTGAGAGGAAGAAGGAAATAACATTTCCAAGGTAGGGCTCTTTGTACAAGTGTCCATGTGAGCCACCATCGACTAAGTGAGGTGGAGATGTAAGCCACTACTTTGTAGGAAATGTACCATAGGCTAAGTCATGTGAGGACATGGAGCCATGAGACCAATTCTCCTTAAGACACATACCCCTTTCCTTCCCTTACGAATAGGGACATATTATTGATGATAAATAGATTAAATTTAAATTAAATTAATTAATTTCTTCAACCAAGGGAAGAGGTGGATTAGAAAACTTAGTCATGTGATGACAAGATAATTAAATAATTTTAGGAAACTATTTAATAGCGAAATTTAGAAAACATAGACTTAGAGGAATAAGATAAGATGACTTAACTAAATAAATTAAATAATTCATTTAGAAATGGTAGAAGGACTATTAATTAAATAATTAATATTTAATTAATTATCTCAAGTCATTTTTAGGTGTATACATTTTTTCCCTCTTTGAAATGATGTTTTTGTTCCATTATTTCAAAGAAAATTTTAAGCCTTAGATTTATGTCCTTGCCCTACTATAGCATCACATGCATGTATGCAATTAGAATTTTAACTAATAGAATCTACCTACAATACCACTAAATAGCATAAAAATTATATTTTTCTATAAATACACTCAATGAAATATAAAGAAGCATACAAAATAAATGATTACATTCTTACAATACTCCTTGTAGCTTGATTCCATTTTCTTCCTCTTCTTGAATTCTCATAATGTTGATGAGCTCTCAGAACTTGAATCAGCTCCCCAACATGACTTGAAAATTTGGAATTGTATAGTCCTAAAAGTTTAGCACCCTTAATTGGATGCTTTAGGACCTATTGGGCCCTATTTTGGTGATTCTAAGGTCTAAATGCTCATTATGCTTGATCCTAAAAAGTTGTCTTTCCTTCTCCAGCTCCTATTCTCTCTCCCCTACCCCCCCTAGAATTTTAGCCCATTTTTCCTCGGACATGTCACCAATGTCGACTTAACCCTAGGTTCTGGGGCCCAAACATTTTGTGGGGCCTGATGCCAGTGTCCTATTTTGAGATTTTCATTTGTGGTCATCCTAGATTATATTTGAATCCCAAAATGATAGAGTTAGTAGAATGACTCCTTATCGCTCCTCATTTTGTATCTATCAATTATATGTAATCATTTTTGGCAACCAACCTATCAAGATTTTAGGCAAGTAAGAGCAATTGAGGATTTGAATTTAATATTTGAAGGCAAGCATCCAATTCAAGATCTCCAAGTATCTAAATCTTCAAGATCATTCAAACCCAAAGCAATATTCTTCAATTGATGCAATTTTCTCTCCCATGATGGCCAAGTAGAGGAGTTCTCAAGTCAAGTAAGAAGATCAATTCATACATTCCTTCTCTCTCCTCCTTTTAAAGTGGTTATCAAGCATATCTATATTCAAAATATAAGCATGACAATTGTAATCACCCAAAAATAGTCTAGTAAACTTTGAGCCTCACTCTAACGAATTAAAATTTCAAATACTAGATTGCATCTTGTGCTTAATCAATTTTGCACATTGATTTAATCTCTTATTTCTTGATCAAATCATCACTTTACCATATTGTTTGATGATATCCTAAAGTTTGACCACTTTATCCTAAGATTTATTTAATTAAAAGAACATGTCCCCTTTTAATTAAATAAAATCCCCTTTATCCTATGTGTGCACATGAAAAGGGAATTTCCTAATTTAAAAAGAAAAGAAAAAGACTCTTTTTGTGTACACATTGATAATGAACATAAGACCTAGGAGATTGAAGAGGATCTAGAAGAGTGCATAAACTAACATGCTTAGCCTCTTGTACCAAGGTACTTTTAGAAGGAGAAGATCTATCACTAATCTTCAATATGTTATTCCTATTAGGGAGATTATTAATAGGAGTACAAACTCTATCCTCAAAAGATAACTTGAGAGAGGTTTTACTATTGTTCATTTCAATTTCATCATGTTCTACAAACTTTCTCTTATAAAATCTACGCATTCCATACATTTCCTTAAGAATTTTATCATAAAACAACATGTAACATAGATAAAAGCTTTAAGAAATTATTTGCAAGAAGGAAATATGTTTGAAATTCTCATGATGCCATATGCAAGAGTACTGTGAATTAAGATAAGAAACATGAAATAAATAAGTCATTATCTACCACATGGTTTTGTTAAATGTAACTAAAAAGTAATGTAATCTCATGTGAAATAGAAAACTGATCTGATTTAGTAAATTTCATTATGAAAATGAAAGATACTCAAATCAGATCTACCAATCAGAAGTATGTAAGAAGGATTCAAGTTCACAAAAATGCAAGATGGTGAACCAATATTTCTAAATGCATAAAATGTAGTAAGGTAATGCATACAAATCATATCTAGACATCATACCAGAATGAAGAATTAAGAGAGTATTTACGTCAAGTTTAACAAAATGTAAGATGGAAAATAAGATTCACTAGGATGCTAAAAAAAATAGGAAGCTTAGGCCTATCTCATCTCATACATTGGAAGGAAGATAATCCACTAGGCTCAAGAAGGCTCAAGTGTTGAATATTTGGAATCATCCTTTGTTGTGTAATAGAGGTTTGAATATGTAAATGTAAGATCTAAGGCTAGATGGGGGTAAAATACGGGTTTCTTTATGCACAGATCGAAATTGGGAATTGGTGGGCCAATTCTAGGACTCAAAACAGAAAGGGGAGATTGTAACACATCTACAGACCAAATCTAACACTTAGATGGAGGGACTAGGGTTCAATCTAGTCACCTTAGTTCTAAGAATAGGGTGACTCACTTGCCTTGTTCCCTACACTTTACTCTAATTCCAATTTCAAACTATAGCCAATCTCTTTATTGACTTGAATCTATCTCTGTTGTGACACCACCTATTCTTGCACACAACAAAGAGAAACAAGGTTGTGTGGAAAGGGTTATACCTAAGTGAAACCTTGGTTTTGGAATCAACCTTGAAATGGAAATGAAATATGCTTGAAAAGAAAGTGTGATTATATAAAGTAGAGGCTAAATTTGAGAACAAGAATATCTTATATAGGGATAACTTTAGTGGTGAATATTCACCAATTGGAGAATTTCACTCATCAGGGACAGAAAATTTGGCAAAACAATTTGGACTTTCAAGGTGGCCATGTCACCTGCGCTTTATAAAAATTGGGTCCCGTGTATAAGCCAATCGCCAATAGTGATATGGAATCATTTGTACTTCAGCGATGACTTCGCCAATAGAATCTAATTTTTCCACAAAGGTAAATTGAATATTTTCGCCTACAATTTCTAAAGCTTGCCTTAGTTGATGGTCATATTCTCCAATATGTGGTCAAAATTTAAGTTAGGGTACGGGTTAAGTACATAGATTTGGCATGTGTCTCTATTCTGGAGACTTTCCATGGAAGTTTTTATCCTTTCAAATTTTGGCCTGAAATAAATTTGATTGTGGACACATGTCTTTATTTCGGAGACTTTCTCTGGAACTTGGTGTAATTTAAAAGTTTGGCCCGAAATAGGAATTATGCCATTGATTTTGGATCATCCAATGGTTATAAAAAATAGGGTTACTATATGTCAGATGATATAAAATTAACTTAGGACACCTTACTAAAATATTAAAAGTCATTTGAGCTTTCGGGGGTGTTGCCCCAAAATCCCCATTCAATAATTTGGAGGGAACTTACATCGATAAAAGAGGGGAACATTTAACCTTCAAATCTGATAATTAATTAGGATCCATATAATAATAATGGTGAAATGATTGTTGCTAGGTATGTGTAGTTCTGGCTGCGATTTTCTTCAACAATGAAAGATTTGCCAGGATTTTATAGAATTTTCATACAATTGAAAAAAAAATCGCTAGTAGAAACTAATATTTTTTCCTTTCAAATTAAATTTTTTTGCCAACAATATTATATTTTTATACCCAAAAAGTGTAGGATTCGCCAAGATTTTACTCCTTTTCTAGGGAGGGGGTTTCTTAAAGTTTTCCCTGGTCTTATACATTGATGATGCAATGCTCTTTGAATGTGATCAGAATTGTTGATGTAATAACATGACTCCATAAATCCCTAAAAGGAAATTACAAAAGGCATGCTTACATGAAGGTAGTTGAAGATTGCCACAATGAAGAATATGGTGGGACAAAACATGAATACTTGAGAACTTGAATACTAGAATGAGATAAGGTCATATACCAAAATGAGTGAGGTAGCCTTGTTTATACACCTTTCACAATATTTTGGGATTCAAAACTCAAAGAAGACCGGCATGGGCTTTGAGTCCTTATTAAAACAAAGTTACAGTTAAGTGATTTCAAATTGGGGCAGAGCATTGGGGAATGAGGTAGATAGGTCACCCTATTCCCACCAATGTGGTTCCAAATTAGGACCATGGGGTCCTATTTGGAGAAAAAATATCAAAATGAAATTTGTTGAGATTAAGGTGTCTCAACCTTAGAGTCCAAACATGCCAATTTAATTATTTATTTTGTTTTACACCCACTTTAGAAGTCATAAAATTATGGAGCTGGTATCATAGGTTTATATGTTGGAACTATGATGAATTTATATTATGATTATGATGGTTACTAGTTTTATGGAAGAGTTTTGAGAGTTATTTTTTGGTATTTGATATCATGATGAAGTTCACTTTTGACAAGTGGTGTGAGGTAGGTGTTTCATATGGAAAGGTGATCATTATGGATGATTTATGCTTTGTTGCATTAGCATTTTATCTATGAAACATGTCACCAATTTAGCAAGTTGGCACAACATACCTATTTGTCATTGGAGTTGGTTTCTAAAACCATGGGCACTTTCCACTTGTGTTGAGCTCTATAAATATGTGGCTTCTTAGTGTAATTTTGTATGATAGGTTGGATATCTTCTAAGAATCTTTTATGTGCTTGATTTTCTCTAGAATTCTCTATTCTCTTGAAGAGCATCGACTCTAGGCATTCTATTGTAATTGTTGGTTATTTTCTATAATACAATTGAGTTTGGATTTTGGAGTGTGGGTTTTTTCCCAAAAGAGTTTTCCCACATTTATTTGGTGTTGTAAGTTTATTTGTTTAAATATGATTTTGCATTAGTTTATCTTGTTTGCAATAGTTTAAGGGTTTATAAGATTTTTTTACATAATCTCTACTATTAGATTTATCATTTGGAAGTTTTATTCCACAGTTTGGCTTCCCTTCAACATGCAAAATTGAGTTGAGTTTTCAAAAATTAATGTAGGAAACCATATAAGATAAAATGTGGCCTAGGTAAGTAAGATAGAAAAACAACAAGTCCCAAAAGTAAAAAAAAATTGGCTTCACCAGAGGAATGCCTAAAGGCATGGAACGCCTTTAGTGAATGTCTTTGGTGTGGTGGGGGGGGTATATCTAGCCCCCTTTCCAACCATTGACCTTTATCCTTTGGCTTGAATTTTAGTCCTTCAAACAACCGTGTTGGGTGCAAAATTGAGACACTACTGTGATACCCCGTGATGAATTTTCATCGCTACTAGAATAACACTAGAATTGACTTCATATTTCAACATTCTCCGGCTTGAATTCAAATATCCATCTTATGTATAAATTCTAGATATTGAAAGACCAATACCAATGCCACATGTCATCAAGTAATATGTAGGCCTAGAGAAGTTTGCACCAAATGAGCTTCTCTCTACCCATAGGGTTCATTTTGAGATGTATGTAGGGTTTATATAATTGGTGCCAACAAAGATCTATACTTAAAATATGGTGATTGCATGTACTTGTCATCTTAGGCTTTAATTGGTCAAATCAAGTATGATTTCTTAATTGATTTTATGCTTCACTTAGAATTTACCAATATCCTCAAATTAATGAAGGTACATTATAAATACTCTCTCTTCCTCCTTACCTTTTAAATTTCTTGGAAATTTGTAGATTTAGGAGTAGATTAATTATTTGCATTCTATGTTTAGCATTATGGTTATATACATGCTTGCATTTGAAATTAAAAGTATATAAAATATCTTACTTAAAACATTTGATATTAGGATCTATTGAGGGAAGTTTGTAAATAATCCCTCGTAATACCTTGAGGAACTCATCCATATATCATATTTTCTTGGTTTCAATATAGTCTTTTTAATAGAAAAACTATCAATGACCTCTAGGTTACCGAAGAGTACCTAGATCAACCAATACAAACCTTGGTAATAGTTATCTCCTTTCAAAGAAAATGTGTCATCCAAATAAGAACCTTTAAAGTTGACCCACATCATTTAACATGTCAACAAGAACAATTCCATTAAAGCACTAAAATAGATTTATATGCATAATTATCCTAGAGGTATGTGCATGTGATTAAAGTTTGTTAGTTTTTAATCATTCACATGAGTTTAAAGCTAGTGTTTTCTCAAGGGTTGATCTACGAGAACTTGTCTGCTAGGAATCCAACATCCCTGTAAAGGTATCCATAAATACTACAATCTAGATAGCAGAGTAGTAACAACACATTAGGTGAAATAGGAAGAAAATTGCATACTATATAACTTAGATTCATAACTAGAGATCTTATATGTTCCCATGGAAATGCATTTGACTCATAGACTTTTCCCTTCATTAAGTTTTATGACATTTACTTTTTAAAATAATATTAATATTATAATTTATTATTATATATATACCCATTGCCCTTCTAACTAAATTCATCCATATATTTATTGCATATCGATAAATACAAAGTTTAATTTTAATTTTGTGGAATATAATCCATTACTAATTAACTTAATAGTGTTTGTAAGTACTCTCACATCCTTTAGAAGAGAGTAGAAGGTGTTTAACATCCACAAAAGTAAATAACCAAAAAAAAATGTTTTGGAAACTTTTTGGCGTTCCTCCCTAATTTATTTGGCCATCTATTTTTTGTTCTTGGAGCATACAAGAGCATCTTCTTGGTGAGAATTAATTTGAATTACACCATTTTAATCAATGTATTTACTTTGGAATAGGAGGTTACAAAGTTAAAATTACTTTTTTTAATATTTTAATTTTTAATTTTTTAATATCTATATCCATTCCCCTTTATTGGATGTTGGTAACCCAAAGTTTACTCCTCACTTTGTGATTATATAATAGGTTACCAATAAAGTTTATAATGTTTGTAATTACTCCCAAATCCAATAGAAATGAATAGGGGAAGAGCACTAGTAGTTGTTATAGCTAACTTGCAAACCTTAAGCTCTTAAATAGTACATCAGATTTCAATTATTATTTTTTCTTGTTGCCTTCATATGTAACTTAACATAGTAAAGATGAATGTTGTGGGATTCGTCATGCGCACAAGGGTCAAAAATTGGTCATTTCAAAGTTTTTTACAAAACATTTTCCCTATTGTCTCCTTACTCGTTCACTTTGACAACTAAAAATTGTGCACAGATGTCCCAATAGTCATGCACTATTAGTACTAATAAAATTGCACAATCAATCAAATTACTCACCTTTTTAAAGAAAATGAGCAGCTATTGGTCCACTAGATAATTTTTTAATAGACTTTTTATTAATGAAATCCAATAAACAATAATTAAACATGTGTGATAACTAATAGTCTTCCTAAAAAAGTGTAATGTCTACAAAGGAAGTTTTTGAAAAAAATTTATCTACAAAATAGACTAGACTCAGATCACAATCCTCCCTAAATTTTATGGTCATCTTCTATTTTTGGTCTCCGTACGAAGTGCTTCCTAACATCTTGAAGAAACTTATTTAAATTATACTAAGTATTTAATCAGTTTATACCAAATGTGGAGCTTACAAAATTAGAATAATAGATTTAATTAATTTCATTTTTTCATTTCTATATCTATTCCTCTTCTTACAAAAATTAATTCATATCTTTATCAGATAAATCTCAAAAATCGACTTCTGTCTCTGATTAACTTAATGATACCTGCAACTATTCCCAAATCCCAATTAAAAAAACAAGAAAGAAAAACAAAAACGTTTTCCTCCACGATGGAAGAGACGTCGTTCGCATTCCTCCCTAATATTTTGTGCCATCTATTTTGTGTTTCTAGGAAGTACACAGGGTTTCACCTATTATTTATTTATGGTTGCAAACTTAGAATAAAGAAAACAGAGAACAATTTGTAACGTAGAAATGTGTAGCTGATTGAAAGATTTGAAGTTAAAGCAAACTCTGGAGATTGATTTTGAATTTTGCCTTTTGTTCCCCGATTCATTTAGTGGGTTCTTCTGGTACGATTTAGCTTTAAAATTTTACAGTTCATTGAGCTGGGTTTTTCAAGATTTTGATCTGAATTCGATCGATGTAAAAATTGTCATACAGTTTTCTTAAAAATCTTGAAAAATTCAAATTCAAGATGGGAAATTTAGGTCCTGCTTACCTTAAATTTGTTTCTGCTTGACTGGTGTTTCTTCCAAGGATTTGATATTGGAGATGGATTTAGAACTTCTTAGCTCCCCTGAATCCAACAGTTTGTCCATCACCACAGAGAATGAAAATTTTATCGCAGAATTCACAGAAGATGGTTCTTTCATTATCATAAAAAGTGATACCTTTTCCTTGACTCGTGAAAATAGTGAGTCTCAGTCTACAGAGGATGCAATTTTTGTATGAAGAAAGGATGAGAAAATTGATGATTTTTATAGAACAGTAATTGCCAGAGAACCACTTTTTATTGAACAGGGTTTGGAAATGCACAATGTTACAGATCTGGTTGAAGAAAATGGAGAAGATGCTAATGAGGAACAGTCTTCAATCTTGCAAGTAAATACTGATTTGGTTTCTGCAAGTGTTAATGTTTTTGTTATGTATGGAAATTGATATAGTTTGTTTTTCTCTTATTTTCAGGACTTAAGAATGGAAGAATGGAATTTCATATTGCTTCCTGATCAATGGAATTTCTTGGAAGCATAATTGAACAACAATTTACCACTCCCATAACTGAAGTTCCTTGAGAATTCCTCTCCTCCATCAAGCTTTGGAACTTTTAAGTAGGTGAAGATGCCCCTACATTAGCAAGGGAAAATGAAGAGGTTTGTTTTTCTCTTTTCTTCTCTTTTGGGAATTGAAGTTGTTAGTAGGTGATGAGTGACATTGGGAAAAATGACATTTTGGATTATATTTTCTTATTTATTATTAGAATAAAGGAAAGAGAGATATATTGTTATTATTTGAAAATATTATTGTTGGTCTTGGAGTAGAGGGGAGACTTTTGCAACTAGCAATTTGTAGTAGTTTATGTATCAGGTTTTCAAAGTATATGCAAGAAAAAGGAATTCAATTTGGGATTGTCGTGGTTTTTGGAATTAGTTTCATGTTCATAATATGAAATTCTCCTTAAAGAGGCTCAAATAGCTGAAATTTTGGTGGGATGGTGGAGAAAATATTGTTTGGTGAATGCAAATAGTAAAGGTGGGTAAGATTTAGTTCTCTTTTGAGATTGGATGGTATATTGTGCAATGTTTTTTATGTATTTTTTTTTCTTATAAGTATTTTTTACTTTTAATTGGAGAAAAATGGGGAAAGTGTTGTGTATCTGAAAGTGAGCTTAATCTAATGATCATATAGTGATACATTAATGATAAATAATGATGGCAACAAAAACAAATTTTGTAAATGTGCTAAGGTACTCTCCCCATAATCATTGATCATCCATAACTGACTCTTAATATAGACTTCAAACCAAAATATTTATTAATATCATAAATCATAAGAAATTGACTTTAAAATATTATTACACCTCATCATTTATAAACTATAATTTGAAATTAAATCAGTTACAAAAACAAACTATAACAAAATACTAGAATGCTCAATCATTAATCACTTGCCATCCATCACTTCCTCCAACCCCCCAATACCCACTTATATAAAATTACATTTATGCTAAATGTTCTGTGATGAAACTCGGCCTCACTATTTATATCACAATATGATAATTAGAGATTGAAATAAATTATATTATAGATTCAAATTAAACAAATTGATTACCTAGGTATTATCCCCATACACCAACAACTTATAAAATAAAATTTTCAAACTGTTTTGCAGTCTAGAAAATTGAAATATAAATAGTAGAGGAGCTAAGTGTAATCTATATAGATTTGTTACGAAATGTGTTTGAGATTAGCTTTGGCTTTAACATCTTTAACTGTAAACTCCCGCTCAAACATAGACGCCAAATAAATATGAGTTGTGCATGTCATGAAATCATGTGTACACTATAAATTATAAGATATTCTTAGTCTGAAACAAAGCCATACGTTGAGTCATCAAAAGGATTTTTCGTTTGACGAACTTTTTTCCAATATCACACTAAAACATTAAATAATAGGATTTAGTATCTCGCCATAGGAGACAACAGGACTATTAGACGATAAAGGGCCCAACCGGGTTCGAACCGGTGACCTCTCGATCTGCAGTCGAATGCTCTACCACTGAGCTATAGGCCCCTGATGTTTTTTATGAGTGGATGTTAAATATTATAAATATATTATTTATTGCCTAATTTTAAGGACAGGCAGATGGTTTTACCTCCGCATTCTTGTCATCTTCAAACGATGGCTACATATAAATTTTAATTAAGTAAAAACATATATATGACAGTTTGGCCGAGTGGTCTAAGGCGCCAGATTTAGGCTCTGGTCCGAAAGGGCGTGGGTTCAAATCCCACAGCTGTCAATCGTCAAAAAGTTTTACATATTTTCAAAATAAATTTTTTTTTTTAATTATTTAAATTGTTCATTTAAAAAAACCAACTCCTTAATAAATATACTTTATCATTAAGTCACTTAAAAAGTACATACATAAATCTTATTTAATAACCAACGTTTAATAATAATTTTAATAGTAATAACACATTAATTGCAAAAGCTAGCAACTAATATTAAAAAATAATATTGGTCATCTACATCATAAAAAATGAATTAATGTCTTTGGATCTACTATCTAGTATACCATCTAAACTATTAGAAGTTCGATAAAAAGGCCACCTTAGGCCATCCCATTAACATAGCAACAACTAGTAATAATGTTCCAACTAAAAACTACAAAAGTATAAACAATGTTCATAATATGCCCATAGTGACAGCTAGCAGTAAAAAGGACGATTTTAATGAAGTGTCGCTAACCAATCCACCAATTTTTCTTTTGAGCTCAAAGACTTTGGCCTTTTCTAGTTCTCCAGTAGTGGCAACACATTTGTCAAAATTTCCAATCAGCACCTTGTTAACCATAGTCATCCAATTCAATTTTTCTATCCCACTTCTCAAAGGTTGCCCTTTTTTTTTTTTTGCAAAGTCATATTTCTTCCATTGTTACTTAACAAAATTATACTTTGTGATAATCCAAAACAAAATTGATCTTGGTCCCCATTCACCATTATATTAAAGGATTTTTCACCCAAAAGAAGGGCTTTCACATGACTTGCGAGGTTTTCTTGATTTCTCCAACATCTAATTCCCTCTATAGGTAGACTCCTTGCAACCATCGCATCTACCACACTATTGTCTTCCCTGCAAAGGTGATATATACTAAACAAATCAAAGCCCAAAAGAAGAGACCTGATATCCTCCATAATTCCTTCCATAGACGAGCTAGTATTAATTGACTATTTTGTGGCTTCAATTATCATTTTAGAGTCACTCTTTATATCAAGAGTTTTAATTCCAATTGAGAGTGCAATCTTAATTCCCCAGAATAAAGCCATACATTCATCTTGATTACTAGTGTGGTCACTCAAGTTCCATGTAAAAGCAACATTCCACTCACCTTTGGAGTCTTTGATCACCCCACCTCCCACAACATTACCATGTTTGGCAGTTCCATCAAAATTTTAAGCTTGTACCACCCAACAATAGGAGGTTTCCATCTTGTCCTTTTTTTCTTGCTAATCTCGTTATGCTATCAAATTTTGCATAAGTCACTGGCAGGTGCCAATTCTTAGCAATTCTATTATCTCATTGTGTAGGCGAGTAGCTAGGAGGCTTCTAGTTGGTACCCGATAAGTTTTATGTCAACAGTTTGTACATAGTTCTGAAAACACCTTCTACTACATTTTTAGTCTCCTTGAATATATAGTTGTTCCTTTCTTTCCATAAACTCTAGTTGACATGAGGGGGTATTTGATGTCATAGTTGTCTCACCAAAGGATTATGAGTAGGGCTTCTCCATTCAAGTAAAAATTGTTGAATGTCACTATTAAAGATCCATGGTAGATCAAGTTTTTTCATCACAATTTATCAGAGATGTCTAGCAAATTAACAATGTAAGAATAAGTGACATGTATATTCTTCCTCTTGCTTACAAAGAATGCATCTATTGGGATTTGAAAGCTTCTTTCAACCAAGTTGTCTTGTGTTAGAATTTTTTTATGCATAGTTGTCCACCAAAAGAAGTTGAGCTTAGGGATTAATTACGGATTCCAAAGTTTTTTTCTAGCAATCTAGGGCACTTTCATACTTTGATAGTAGTTTGTAAGCCAATTTTATAGAGAACTCACCCTTATGATCATTCACCCAAGAAAACTTGTCTTCCCTATGGAATAGAGGGGTCCTAACCTTTCAAATTATTGTTTGAAGTTTAGTAACCTTCTAGATCAATTCAGGTCTTTTATGACAACATTGTGCTAGATCTTTCCATCTTATTAGTGTTGTTGTATAATCAATAACTTGTGAACCAAAAAACCTTTTTGAGGTCTCCATCAAATTCCCAAAGTTTAGGTTATCTACTAGGGATTTGTCCCCCACCCAAATATCCTCCCAGAACTCGATTTTCCTCTCATTATCAATCTTCCATTTTAGATCATCCTTTATGATACTTCGACATTTGAGGATATTATTCCATATTTTTTTATCCCGAGGGATATCCATTTGAGGAAATGATTCTATAAAAGCTATCAAAGTCAAGGTATTTGGCCCTCATAAAATTACAAAAGAACCATTTTTCAAGGGCCAATTTTCCATCCCATTTTAGCAATTAGGACTTTATTGAGAACTGATAGCTTCCTTATTCCTAGCCTACCTTGGTATTTTGGTCTACAAACAATATCCCAATTAACCAAAGATAATCTCTTATTTTCTTTCACTCCAGTCCATAGAAATGTTCTCTATATTCTTTCAATTTTGTCTGCCATGCTGCGGAATATTTTGAAGAGGGAAAGGAAGTAAATAGGATACCGTGTAATGAGGTAGCAAGGAGTTGTAATTTTTCAACAATACTTCACAACTTTCATTTCCAACCCACCAATTTCTTCTGCATTCTTTCCAATATATAATTCCAAAAGGTGGGAGTAGCATCATTGACAATGAGTAGGAGACCAAGGTAAGTGCCTAACAATGCTACACATTGGCAACTTAACATATTTTTAATTTTATTCTACAAGTCTTCTTTTGTGTTAAAAAAATAGATGCTACTTTTCTCATAATTGATATGTTTCCTTGACACCCTAGCATAGTCTAGTAGAAAGGTCTTACATTCCTTAGCTTCCACAATTGAGGCTTTCTCAAATAGAATAGTATTGTCAACAAACTCTTGCAGAATAGGAGGCAAAGTAGTGAGTTCTTTAACCCCCTATAATGTCCTAGATTGGTCATATTAAGAAAGTTTCTACCTAGGACTTCAAAAGACATAATAAATAGATAAGGTGATGAAAGGTCACCTTGTCTAATCCTCCTATCAACCTTAAAGAAACCCATGGGGACTCCATTCACTAAGATTGAAAAACAAATAGTTTACACATATTCCCTTATAAGGTTAATGAGTTTCTTATTAAAGCCCAGTCTTGCAAGAACTCTAAGAAGAAAATTCCATCAAACCCTATCATAGCCCTTGAGATATCAAGTTTGAGAACCATACCTAGCATACCACACTTCTCCATTGAGCGGCTAATCTCATGTGTGGACACCATTACATCTAGAATTTTTCTTCCAGGGACAAAGCCTTTTTGGTTACAATTGATAAAATTGTCCAAAGCAGGTTTAATCTGGTTCACTAACACCTTAGCGAACATCTTGTAAATAGTGTTGCAAAGGCTGATAGGCCTAAAATTAGTCATATTTTTAGGATCCTTTATTTTGGGGACAAGAGAAATGAAAGTTTTATTCAATTTTTTGAGCAACTTCCATGTCCTAAAAATGTCTCTTGTAGTTGTTGTAACATCATAGCTCACAATCTCCCAAATTCTTGGAAGAAATAAGAGAGAAAGACATCTAGACCTATGTCTTTATAGGTACCCATAGAAAAGACAACGGTCCTAACTTCTTTATAAATAGGAGCCAAAATCTGATTATTATCCTCCTCCCTAAGAGCATTTGGAAGGCAACATAGGAGCTTTAAATTGTTACTATAAGAATGTTTCTTCACCTCTTAAGAGTTATAAGTCTATATATGAAAGTATGCATTTAATATTATTAGTCCTTTGAGAAAGTGAAATGGGCTCAAGTAGGGGCATAAAGAAGAACTCATGGAACAAGTTAACTAATTGCATATAGACGAGTTAATGAATTATAAGAGTGAAATGTTGCCTTGAAGAGGGTTAAAATGTAAAACAATATAATTTTACTTTCACTATCATTTTATTATTTACTTTCATTATTATTTAATTGAATTATTCTTATTTTTAATTAAATTAAGCTAAATTTCCTTATTTATAGAGATAAATAAAATGAGTCAACTTGAACTTTATCTACAAAATTATTAAAAAAAAACTACAATACTAACTTATAAACATCTCATCTAAAAATTAGATTACCAAAATGAGATTAATATGACTGTGCATTTGATAATAACATAGAAAACAACAAACCATAGGAGACACCAAGTTTATGTGAAAAAATCCTTAAAAAAATTCACTTCAATAAAGAGATGTAGAATAATTCACTTCACTACTATCTTCTAGTCAATCTAGTAGCATACTATCACCTACAAGAACTCATCAAAAAACTACCATCTCAAGCCCCAATTCATAGACTCAAATGGGAGGTAAAACCATAGTGGTAATTCAAAACAAGAGGTAATAAAGTACTTGCAAATAATTATACCTAGGATAATGGATAGACAACTAACATGATAATAAAAGAATAATATTCACATGGCTCCAACATGGGTGCCTATCCTATAGCCAATCAACTCTTCAACTTCTTGGATGCTTCATTACTTCTCAGTGACTTACAATCGCACAATAGGAAAACCATTCACATTCAAATATTGGGTGCCCAACTCATGACTCTTTGCATTCCCCAAAAAGGACTCCTAGAAAGAATCTTATCCCATTTTTTCTTGTAAAAAGTCATCGTGTGTTCACCTCTTTGAAATGCAAACAATTCATCATAAAGTAAATATTAATTTTTTTCCTCTCATGTCCCCTAAAACACTTTTCAAGGAGCATTGCAACACCTAAGGGGAACATTGGAATGCAAGGTAAATATAACCAATCCTAACAAATATAAATTAATTAATTAATTTAAATCATAATTTCCATATTTGAATCTATTTAACTAATTAATTAAAATTAGTTAAATTATTCATCTAATTATTTATATTATTCATGCATTTAGTTATCTCATTCATCTCAACCATTAAGTGGTCCATGCATTTAGTTAAGTCAAAAATCATAAATTAAATAAAAAGAAAATTGATTGTCGACTCATCAATCAAAAAAGGTGATCACCTAACTCATAAATGATTTCTAACTTTCTAAAATCACTTCACAATCAATGCAAGTCAACTCATCATCCAAGGTCAAATTTGAAATCCTAATCCATCCCAATGAAAAAATGTATAAATGTATCATTCTTATATAACACAACCTACAATACAGGCACATTTTTGTTGCCTTGAGATGTCATTGATCAACATTTATTTTTACTATGTATCAGGAAAATAATAGATTGTGTCTGTGCTTTTTGAATTGAGTGCTTATCGATGATCCATATTTGTTTATTTTATTAAATAATACTTATTGTGTTTTATGTTTTCACTTGAGTAAAATGCTTTCCTTACCTGGATGTATTTTATGCACTTTAGGATGTGTGTGTGTAACCACTTGCATAGTTAGACATGGTATTCCTATTTATGTCAATCATTGGTATATGGTATTTGATTTACAGTGAGGTATGTGCATGACAATGTGCCAAGTTTCTTTGAGGAGTTGATGTATGTCATTATTGTTGTTCCTTGAGATGCTTTTGTCATACTTTATGTGATAGAACCATATATGTAGTAATGATTTTAGTATCTTCTATTTTAATTGAGTGTCCTAATCTTATTATTATACAATATGTGTGATATTGAATCTTATTAGATATTACCTCTACATGCTTCTCATCCTAGTCCACACCTTCCCTAGAACTAGCTTGTGCATGAGCATAGGCATCACCAATGGGCTATGGACCTAAAATATAAGGCTAAAATTAAGGAAAAGATCAAACCTTTAGTTCATGTATCATCCTAAAAATTTAGCACCCATAGTTGGATACTTTACTAGGACCTATTAGGCTCCATTTTGGTGATTTCGAGGTTCAAATCCTAGAAACATGTCCTTTCTCCCCTACTTCTTTTCATCTATCCTAGCATCTCGTCCAAATTTTGGCCCATTTTCTAAATGTCAATAGCATTCTGTCCCAGGCAATTAGGACCCAAATTTTGCCCAAGGCCTGATATAGGTATATTAGCGCCCATAGTTGGATACTTTACTAGGACCTATTAGGCTCCATTTTGGTGATTTCGAGGTTCGAATGCCCGTTATGCTTGATCCTAGAAACATGTCCTTTCTCACCCACTTCTTTTCATCTATCTCAGCATCCTGTCCAAATTGTGGCCCATTTTCTAGGGTACAAAATGTCAATAGCATTATGTCCAAGGCAATTAGGACCCAAATTTTGCCCAAGGCCTTATGTATGTCATTATTGTTGTTCCTTGAGATGCTTGTGTTATACTTTATGTGATAGAACCATATATGTAGTAATGATTTTAGTATCTTCTATTTTAATTGAGTGTCCTAATCTTATTATTATACAATATGTGTGATATTGAATCTTATTAGATATTACCTCTACATGCTTCTCATCCTAGTCCACACCTTCACCAAACCTAGCTTGTGCATGAGCATAGGCATCACCAATGGGCTATGGACCTAAAATATAAGGCTAAAATTAAGGAAAAGATCAAACCTTTAGTTCATGTATCATCCTAAAAATTTAGCACCCATAGTTAGATACTTTACTAGGACCTATTAGGCTCCATTTTGGTGATTTCAAGGTTTGAATGCATGTTATGCTTGATCCTAGAAACATGTCCTTTCTCCCCCACTTCTTTTCATCTATCCCAACATCCTATCCAAATTTTGGCCCATTTTCTAGGGTACAAAATGTCAATAGCATTTTGTCCCAGGCAATTAGGACCCAAATTTTGCCCAAGGCTTGATATAGGTATATTAGTGGGGGTTTTTATTTTTTGGTCGGCTTGGATCATTTTCAAGTCTCCAAATGATGGAGTAAGTATAAAAACACCTTATCTCTCCTCATTTTCCATATCAAAACCATAATCAAGTATTTGCAATTAAGCTCAAGATCAATATTTGAAGGCAACTTATCCAAGATCAAGATCTCTAAGTCTCCAATTATTCAAGATCATTCAAGTCAAATAAAATCCTCTCCAATTGAAGCAATTTTCTCTCTCATTATTTACAAGTAGAGGAATTCTTAATCAAGCAAGAAGATTCCTTCCTTCATTCTCCTCTCTCCTTTATTGCAATTGATTTTCAAGCATATCTACATTCAAGATCTAGGAGTAGCATTGATAAATATATGCATTTGTGAGGGAATCCTTGATTCTACATCACATTCCAAGGTCAACTCTTTGAAATTCAAGAACATTCAAGATCTTCATGGGTATGAGTTGTTCCTACATTTGTCCATGAGGGTTTACACAAGGTAAATATAACATTTACCATTTTACATACTGTCCTTTATGCAATTTCCTTTATGCATATTTTCAAGGTTCATTCCTAAATCGGGGTTTGACCAAGGAAAACCCCTTTAGACAACCTTTCCCCCATTTTTTGGTGTGCACAAACAGGTTGTGTGACTACTAGATCAAGATCAAAATGATTGGACATAGTCTGAAAGACCTAGAAAAACTCAATCAAAATTGTCATGTACAGAACAAGTTTTGACTTGTACACTAGATTTTCAGCTTAGATTTCACCAATAGGTCAGATTTGTACTCTAGTTTCTATTTTTGTACTTTTTTGTTCACAGTCTATCTATATTAGTCTATTTTCCTTAGTTTTTCAGTAACTTGTCTATTAAACACCTTAATCACATTAGTACATCATTTTCATTTTCATCATTCATAAATATTAGCAAAGGATCATTGTCACACTTAGTATTTGAGTCTCCTCTTGAACCTAGTGGGGCATCTTCCTTCCAAAATATGAAATTAATGAAAGTGGGAAGTGATTTATCCATCCCTAATTACTTCACCCCATTTTCTTTAGGTAAAGTTCCTTTTTCTTTGTCACCTTCTACATTTGTTGTTTTAGCTCCTACTATGTCTATCCCTTATCCAATCCAATCCTTTGTTTCACTTCCTACTACTTTGAAAGTGACTATTAATCATTGTGCCAAGAAAGTCCAGGTATTCATTTCACCTTCCTAGGAACCCCCATTAATCACATTGTTTTCTAATATCCATATGTTCCCTAAACCTAAAAACATGTTGCATACACTATAAATATCAAGTGTGGTCATCTCTACCTAGCCCATGCCATCTATTAATCATCATCCTAGATTTCCTATGACTTTTAGGTCTTCTACAATGGAATGGAGGGTATCCCCTCCATAATTTAAGAGAAATTTTGAGCAGGTCGTTGTGCTCAACATTTTTCATCGCAAGTTCACTCCAATAGGTTCTTTGTCAATTTTTGTGCTTGTTGTGGAGTAAGCCCCAACTTCTCCTAAATTCGTTAGCGCCCCTTTTAAAGAGTTTGATGATGTGGCTCTTTTGACCTTGCCTCTAGCTGAGTTGTATGCATCATATGATGCATTTATGTTTGACTTTCTTGAGGAGATTCTAGTGTTGACGATAATCTTTACACGATCCCTACACCTACCTCGATTGAACTTTTGGATGAAAATGTTGAAGAGGATTCATCCTTAGCTTTATATATTGGCGAGGCATCTGAAGCTATAGTAGTGGTTGTTCCACTACAATATCAACCTATATTTTTTCATATGATCAAGATTGAGAGGATGATGGCCTATTGGTGGACGATCTATGAGGAAGTTCTTGTTTCTACATCTATAGATTAGATTGTGCATGTCTCTATTCCCTCATGCTTGTCTTTAAATTTTTTACCCATCTATAGGACCAAAGTTACTTCATTGGTACTCAAAGACAAAGTGTGACATTTTGTATGCTTCCTCTATTTACTATCATGTTCTTCTATTTGTCATATATTTATTTTTGGCATTCATGAACAATGCAAAGTGTTGGGGGCATTTAGGCATTCTTCAATGTTGACACAAATTTTTATTTTCATGTCATTTTCTTTAGATTTGAATACTTTGGCCTTGAAAAATACCCATCTACAGTCATATATCAAAAATCATTTTACACTTATGGGTTTTGATGCCAAATAACTAGATCTCCTTGTCTCTAATTGCTTGTCTTGATGTTGTGGATATCATGTGTTACCTATTGCAGGTTGATATTCCACAGAAATGTCTTGCTATGTTGACATGCCACAATGTCTATTTTCTCCAAAGAATGCATCATGTTACTATGTGTACAACAAGTTCCATTCTAAGGGTGGGCTATTATATCTTATTGTCTATCACAGGTTTTTTTGAAAATTTAAAATTTCTCATCCATTTGTCTGCCTCTTTAGAGGTCAATGCACCTATCAAATATTGCATTGTATTGTATGTACATCTATATTTTCTACTTGTATCAATGTATCTTTCTCCTTACTGTATGACTATCTAGCTTTGATACCCATACCAATGTTGTTAAAATCTCTTTCCCTATTATATAACTATCTAACCCTCTTTACTCGTACCAACATGATCAAAATCACCCTATCATATGACTATCTATCCTTTGGTACTCATATTCAACACTATCAGTATTGTCCTATCATATTGCTAACTAGCATAACACAATTTTCTCACATACCAACATACCATCAATGATCACTATCTTATCATTATTGATCTATTTCATCTAGCATGTTTTTTTAGTGCTTGTTGCATGTTGGATGTGATCTTGTGATATTTAGAGTGTTTTCTTAGGGGCAACTCCATGTGGACAAGAGACTCTCAGATAAGTTTTCTCTACTTTATCTCTCATGTATTCAATTATGATATGCTCGTTAAAGTGGGGAAAAAATGTAGTCATAAATTATACCCCATGTAATTATTTAGTACATAATAACTCTACCATATCCAAAAATCAAAATTTAACATAAGCCTTCATATTCCTCCATCCATTTTGTCACCTTCCTGTTTGAATTCTTGGCCATGCAACGTATTTGGCTTAAGAGATAGGTCCACTCCAAAGATGTCCATGTAGAGAATATTCATCTCATAAATCTATAGATGTGCAGGTAGCCAAAAATGTACCTTACAACTACTATATTTCCAATGTAACACCTCTTTCCACTTCCCATCGATGTTAAGAATCATTTTCCCTACTTAAAACATCACAATTTGCCTTCATTTGGGTCTTTTCTTGGAAATTTGAGTATCTTCTTGCATTTTGTGTTTTCCTCAAGCTCTCATATCTCTTCTCCTTGGCTCTTGGAAAACTTTCACAACATATTGGCACTCTCAAGTTTCAACTCCACCATCTTTGTCACTATCTCACCTTCATCCTATCAAGCTATGCCTTCATGGCTTTGAAGGGGAGTTCACTCATGTCACTTCATTTTATTTCATTTAAGCATATCATAATGTATTAATTGTATTATTTTTATTTTATCTATTATTAGTTATCATTTCTCATCTATTAATTATCTATCACCAGATTTATCTATCTATTTGTCTAGTTGTTGTGGAGGTGGAAATACCAAAACAAGGACTTGACTAAAGTGGGTCTCCAAACATCCCCAACACTTTTACCTTTTATGTTTGTGTGTAGGTTTTAAAGGATGAAGGAGTGAGATAACTTGGGACTCTTCTACCTATTGTTTGTAAGCTTACTTCTCCTCTTATTTCCTTTGAAATAGTCATTTTCTTTAGCTTAGTTATCTTTCTCTTTCTTACTCTTAGACTAGTACTTTTTGTTCATTTAATTTCCATCTTGTACTTTGACTATTTTGGTTTTTGTAACCTATCCATATAGGATGTGTGTGTTTGTGTGTGTGTGTGTGTTGTGATGTTATCCTATATTTGTGTTGTAGTCCCAAACTTGCATTGTCATCTAGGACAATGAGCTCACAGAATCGAGAAATTATTCTTGACAATTTGCCTTCTTGTTTGTAGTACTTAAAATATTTGTAGATCTGTTCTCTATCATGACCTTCATCCAAAGAATTCTAAAGGCATTTGAGGTCATTTGAAGCAGTGCAAAAGTGATAGATTGAGTAGAATTGATAAAAATTGAAAATCAATTTTTTTTGGTATTTTTCCTTGTTTCAAAAAAGTGCATTTTTAGAGGCCTTCGAAGTGAAATTTGGGGTTGAAAATGTTGTCCATCCCTTGACACAGTGTGATGAATACAAAGTAATGAGGGATTGAAATTAGATCTCCTAAAGACCTTTTCGACGATGTGCGTCATTATAAATTCTAAGCAGCGAGATGAAAGTTATGACCACACAAAGTTGGGGTTGAAAAATGGCGCAGTTTTAACCAAGTCCACGAGCTCTTTTCCATCAGAATCCTTCATCTTTTATGTGCACGATGTTTCCCATCTTCGATTTTTGTTGTAGCGACATATATCCTACCCCTGGTCACGTGATTCAAAAGTGGCAGGGCCCACATTTTTTAAGGCAAAATATCTCTTTTCAATTAGCGATGAATCCTCTAGGTAGGATTCCCCTTAGAGTCACCATAATCGTGAATGATTTTTCACCATTATGCTAAAGAGAGCTTTTTTCTTTTCTTCATTTTCCCTCTTTGAGGTATTTTTTTATGCAGCGTGCGCTTTCAATCTGTCGGCACGAGGGACGTTTTGGAGGCAACTTTCTCTTCTTCCCATTTAAGTCTACGCTTGAGTGCCACGTGTTTATCAAGTGCTAACTACTTTTTCCTTTTCACTGGTGGTCCTGAGCACTATTTAAGAAATACACATGGGTGTCTCACGAGATTTTGAGGAGCTTCTTATTTCTTTCAAAAAGAGATTTTGCACCTATCTATCACGTGTTGTCTCCTCGGCTAAAGTTGAATGCTTCCACACGTCTGGCATCCATGAAGCCATTTATTGCTTAGTTTTGGAATGGTTTTTAGTAAAACCATCTTGATTATTATAGAGAAGATGGTAGCTAAGAGAAATATAAAGGATCTAATTTTGTTAATAGATCATGTGGTATTTTTCTTCCTTTCAAGGCCAGTGATGGAGGTTGCAACTTCTCTGCTTTACAAAGTGCACCATGTGTCACTTTTGCTAAAGTTGCTTTATGTTAAGAGAATCAGGCCGTGCCTTCACTTATATAAGGAAGATCTTTGTAATTTGAAGGGGAATTTTACAGAGATTGAAAAGATACTTTTTGCAAGCCTCAAACTATATTTTGTGCAATTAAATCATATTAATATAATTGATTGTGCTTATATCCCTTTGGTCTTTCAAGATTCATTACTCATGTATGTTTATGTGTTATTTTTATGACTTTAGTGCATCCATCTTTGATTTCTACTGAGTATATTATGCTATAAGCTTCTTTGTTCTATGTTTATCATTGTATGGTTCACTCTATGTCTCATGTTGAAGGGTTTTTCATATATCTATGACTGTGCCTGAAATATAGTTGTAGTAGGGTTTCCTTGAGATTCTATTTCTCGGAATAGCCTGTACATTTGAATTTTAAAGTGTTCCAAAAGCTTGGCGTATCACCTTAGAATAAATTAGTAACACTTCTTCCCCTTTTCCCTCTACATAAAATTAAGAGCCAGCTTCTAAAATCCCAAAGGTTGCTCAGTGAAATTATATAAGGTCCCCCATTCATTGAGCTTCTCATATAAGGTCATTTATCTAAAAGATTTTTTTAGCTATCAATAGTTCTTTTATGGCATGCCCGATGGGACAAAGATTTCATAGCTAGAGATTCAGTGCACTCTTTAGTGATTTCAACCTTCAAGAGGAAGATTTCAAGAACTTGTCAACTCTGCAGATGATGTTTTTGGCTAATATGATCATACGTACCCAGATCTTAGTATAGATCTCTTTCCCTCCTTATGCCTTGATATGGAGGTATATTATGGACAATGGATGCATTCCCCTCCTTTTCATGGATAAGTAAGCATTTAACCTCCCTACCAACAATATCAAACTATAAATGCTTCCATTTTTTCTCCATATTCCCCTACAACAAAAATTCATGACAAATATTCTAGTGCTTTCCTCTCACTCGCCCATGTGAAACCTTCTTGGAAACTTGCTTATGGTTACCAGTCACAGGAGGCCTATTCTAGCATCTAACAATATTCTTGCCCTCCTTCCCAACACCAAGATGTGGAGAATATCAGCTACAGGGAGATAAGGTTGAACCTTGAAAAAGAGTTGAGGTTTATTGAAGAGGAGCGGGAATATCACCAAATGCAAGAAGAGCTTTCTTACCAAGCTCATATTATATAGGAGAAAGTAGAGGCTCTAAGAAGACAACAAGATCATTTTATTTCCATACAATAAAATTCTTGGAGGATACAATGGGAGTAGTTTCTTACAATGTAAGTTGTTGTTGTAGACGAAGAAGAAGTGGAGAAAAAATTGATCTCTCTCTTTTTTGAACTCCTGTATTTTCTCAGGGACGAGGAGGAGCAGTTGCAGCAAGGAACCAGAGAGATATGACATGAAATAAAAGAAGATTATTTATCCCTCTTATTTGATGAGCTTCCTCACTTTGTGGAGCATGAGGTGGAAGAAATAAAGGTAGTGCTGATGAAGACTAATTGTGACATGAAATAGAGGTCTTTTGTTCAAACCTCAGCACTAAGCCATCGCCTTCCAAGGTGGAGGACCCCATGCAATAAGAACGATGAGAGGAGGTCTCTATACCATCAGAAAAGCCATCAAAGCTAGTCTTTGTTGGCCAAAAAGAGATCAAAGCAACAAATCTTTCAAGAGGATGCCCCATCAGACATCTAACTCAAGTTTGCAAGTCTCTATTAGTCATGCTTACCTTTGAGCATGAAGATGATCTTCAAGGAAATAAAATTCAGCTTAACCATTTACTGCATGAGGACAATATTCAAACATGGGTGAGCTTTTTTGTTCTTAATTTCAGCAAGGCATTCCAACATATTGGATGCAATATTTCAAGTTTCCTTTTCTAGCTAGTTGTCCAGAAGCATGTGAAGTATCATAAAATAGTTAGGAAGGGAAGCTACTTCAATAAACTAGTTAATGGCTTTGTTTAACATCATTTCTATTGGATATTGGTTGGAATTGTTTTTATTTTTATTGTTCAAGTTTTTTCATTGATGTCAACATATGACATATACTTCATTTTTTAGGTGGTTGTATCAGACATACTATATTTTTGGTTTCTACAGGAAGTTGGATAGAGATGTAAGGACATTGTATGGAAGTTCAAAGTATGAAAGATTTGGTTTATCATTTTGAAGGTGTATAGACCTTATGTCTATAGTTGCATGGATTAATATGATGATTTGAGTGAGTTACATTTATTTTGATGAAGACTTATTATTGGACAGAGACATGGAATTCGATAGAGTTAGTTGTTGATTTTTTAGCATAAGTTGGTTGTGAGCTGGAATCATGTTATGCGAGCTTAAGGAGAGGAAGAAGATACATGATAGAGTATATTTTGAGATTTTTGGCTTGATTGGGTTATGCTGATGTTAGCACTAGCATATGAAACTTGGATAATTTTTTTGGGAGCCGACTTGGTTGTGTATCGTGTTCTATGGATTGACGAGCATTAATTGTTGATCTTGGTGTGTAATTAATATTTGTAATATTTTTATAATTTTATTAGGTATCATGTGTGCCTTAGCATTGGGTAATGTAATTATTTGTGCATTTGGGAAGCCCTAACATGCTGCACTAGTTGATATTTGTAACTTGCATAAAGGAGAGTAATTTCTCTAATGTAATGTAAAGAATGTGTATGGGAGGTATGCATGATTGTGCATGTGAAAATTGTAATCAGAGCAGAGATGAAGAGAAGAGGAATGAGTGGAATCTATGATCATTCCTTGTGCACTTCAATGTAACTGTAAAGGCAAGTAAGTCGCTATTAGTCAGTTCAATCATTTGAATAGTAAGTTCACTTCATTATATTTGGATAGTGAGTCCTAAAGGTGGGTTTAACCTTATCCTTGGAGCAGTGTGCTCAGGAAGTGTGTCTTTTTTTTCTCATCGACTCCTAATAGGGTTGAAGGACCTTTTAACATGGGTTATGTCCTTTAACAGGGATTGTTGTAATAGATGTATTGTATTAGCTCCTAATAGGGATATTTTTATACTAGTTTACTATCTTGTGGGTTCCATCCCACCGGGTTTTTTCCCTTAACAAGTTTTTCCTTGAGAAAAAAACTCTATGTGTTATGGTGTTTTTTATCTTGTTCATCTTGTTTAGCACTGTTATATTCTTAATTAATGATCTGATTCAGAAGTTTAAAGTTTACAATTATTACACACAACTGATTCACCCCCCCTTTTAGTTGTGAGGTGTGGCTCGCTATTGCTAACAATTGGTATTAGAGCTAGTTTGGTCCTCTTGGAGAAATCTTAACTTCTTAAGGAGATCCAGAATGGTGAGCTATAGGAAGGACAATCCAAAATTTGATGGTGGAGATTTTGACAGTTGGAAGAACAAGATGAGGAACCATTTGATCTTCTTGGGGATTGAATACTAGTTGATTACAAAGAATAAGGTAGATGTCAAGATTGAGGATGAATTGGAAAATAGTAAAAAGTGTGATAGGAAGAAATTCACTTCCAATATTATTGCTAAAGAATCCCTAATCACTGCACTTTCTGAGTCATAGTTTATAGAGGTTAAGGAGCTTGAGTTGGCACATGGGATCTGAAAAAGGTTGGAAGTACTATATGAAGGAGACAAATACACCAAACAGACCAAGTTATAGTGTTGGAAAATATAGTTGGAGAACATGAGGATGAAAGAGGATGAGTCTATTAGAGCATATGTTTAGAGAGTTATAGAGGTTTTTATTGGTATCATAAATACAGGAGGGTCTATTACAGAAGATGAAATCATTACGAATATTTTGAGATATTTGACAACTACATATGACACCAAGGCCATGACAATTGAAGAGATTATACCGCTCACAAATAAATTTACAAATGAGACTTTGATCGGTAACTTATCTATATTTGAAACCTCCAAATTACAAGGTGATTTACCTAAAGTCCAATTTTCTTTTAAGGATATTGTTCATCGGGATAAGAAGATGCTAAAAAATAATGTGAGCACCAGTAGAAGTGACAAGTATGCAGATCTTGGAGAATATGCTAAGGAGTGGGCATAAATAGACAAATAAGAAAGGAAATTAGATGAGCTTGTATTCCTAGTCACAAAGAGGGAAAACAAAGGTAAGGGAAAGTATGAAGGGAAGTTACCTTTGAAGTGTTTTTCATGCAATAAGATAGGTCACTTTTCCTCTAGATGTCCTACTTGAGTTCCAAAGTATAAGCCTAGTCCATACAAGCCTAAATATATTAAGGAATTCTATATTGCCAGTGAGGGTACTTCTAATGATGAATCTATGAATGATGAAGATGAGATTGGGTTTGTTGCTATTAAAGATGAAGATCCTATGCATGAAGAAAAATATTTGGTTTCACATGTAGAAAATAAATCTAAATGAATTATAGATAGTGGATTCTCTCATCATATGACTGGTGATAAAGATAAATTTGTGCAACATAACAAGTATGATGGAGGTGTAGTCAAATTTGGAGATAATACTCCTCACTTGATCATAGGAAGAGGATCTATAATTCTTGATGGTAAAACTAATACTGATGATGTTTATTTATTGATGGACTAAAATATAATTTGTTGAGTGTTGGATAGGTTGTGGATAAGGGTTATCATATGCAATTCAAGGATGGAAAATGTACTATATGAGATCAGTTAGGCAATATGATCACATCGAGTACTAAGACTAAAGGTAATGTGTTTTAATTGAATCCAATTGAAGCAAGTTATTTTGTTACGAAGATAGATGACAGTTGGTTATCACACAAGAGGTTATGTTATAAATATTTTGATAACATTGTGAAGGTCAGTAACACTATTGAAGTTAGAGATTTAAAATATTGTGAAGCCTACTAACATGATGTGAAAATAATATGTTATAGTAAAATAAACTAGGACTAGCTTTCAGAGCAAGTCTTATTCAGCAAAAGGGAGATTAGATCTATTGCATACATATCTCTATGGCCCTACAAGAACAAGGTCATATTATGGTGAAAGGTAATTTATGATTTTTGTTGATGATTATTCAAGAATGATGTGGGTTTCTTTACTTAAAGAGAAGTTTGAAGCTTTTGATAAGTTCAAGATTCACAAGGAAAAAGTCTAGAATGAATCAAGGTTGAAGATTAAATGCTTAAGGTCTAATAGAGGTGGTGAGTTCACATTAGATAAGTTTAATGCATATTGTGAGGAACATAGATATACAGACAAAATTCTGCACCTAGGACACCATAGTAGAATTGGATAGAAAAAAGGAGAAACAAAACCATTATTTATGTGACTAGGACAATGATGCTTGAAGGAAAGGTACCACAAATGCATTGGAGAGAAGTAGTTAATACCGTAGTATATACATTGAACATATTTCATATAACACATGGTACTGGTAAGAATTCATATGAGTTATGGTGTCATCATGTTCCTACAGTTAAATACTTTAGAATATTTGGTAGTAAATGCTACATCAAAAGGGATGATGATTTGATCCTAGAAGTGATGAAGGAATTTTTCTTGGATATTCTAATAGGAGCAAGGCATATAGGTGTTACAGTATTAGATTGAGAAAGATGGTTGAGAGTGCTAATGTAAAGATTGATGATAAATTTTAGATCCAAGAAAGAATTTATGATGATGGATCAGATAATAAGGGTAATCAGGCTTCTACTATGCAGAATCAAAATCAGAAGCAGGAAGTAAAATAGTTCTTTGAAATTGACAATGGGATACAAGTAAGCATAGATGAGCCAAAAGGGACTCCTAAAACACTGAAGCATGTATCGATGAATCATACTGATAAACAAAGGTGTGATGACAAGGTCAAAGGTTAGAAATGAATTGTGCTTAATTTCATAAGTAGAACCTAAGACTATTGATGAGCTCATAAAGATGAATTTTGGATTAAGGAAATGCAAGAATAACTGGATCAAATTCAAAAGAATGATACTTGGTAGCTAGTACCAAGGCCTAAAGACAAAAATTTTATAGGAACTAAATGGGTTTTTAGGAATAAGATGAATGGGCAAGGTGAAGTTGTAAGAAATAAAGAAAGACTTATTTTTAAAGGATAATCACATCAAGAAGGTATTGATTTTGATGATACTTTTGCACATGTGGCTAGATTGGAGGCTGTTAGATTTTTTCTTGTTTATGCAGCTCATAAAAAACTTTAAGGTTTATCATATGGATGTCAAATCTGCATTCTTGAATGGCAAACTTGAAGAAGAAGTATACACAGAGAAACCTAATGGATTCACATTAACTGATTAGGTAGATATGGTATGCAAACTAAAGAAAGCATTATATGGATTTAAGCAAGCACCAAGGGCATGGTATGCTAGATTGGACAATTATTTATTGCATCTTGGTTTTAGAAGAGTTAATGTTGAGAGTAATTTGTATTTAAGGATTAATTCTAATGGTATCTTAATTGTTGAGGTATTTGTTGATGATATCATATTTGTTGGGAATGATGCTATGAGTAATAAATTTTTTGAAGAGTTGAAAGGTGAATTTGAGATGTCTATGGTAGGTGAAATGGAATTTTTTCTTGGTTTTCAAATCACTCAAAGTAAGGATGGAACTTTTATATCTCAGACTAAGTATCTTAAGGAATTATTGAAAAAGTTTGGAATGGGGGATTGTAAGCCAGTAGGAACACCTATGGTTACAGGTTGCAAACTAACTACTATTGATGATTCACCAAATGTTTTTCAGACAAAGTACATGTCAATGATTATAGGATTGCAATACTTGACTCATACAAGGCCAAATATATCTAGCACAGTTGGAATTGTTGCTAGATTCCAAGCTGAGCCTAAGGAAACTCATTTTGTTGTTGTGAAAAAAATAATGAGATATTTGAAGGGAATCTTGGACTATGGTTTGTGGTATAACAGATCTGATGATTTTACTTTACATGATTTTAATGATGAAGACTAGGCAGGTAGTGTGGATGACATAAAAAGCACAAGTGGAGGAGCTTTCTTCCTTAGAAAGAGATTGGTTTCTTGGTTTAGCAAGAAGAAGGTTTGTATATCACAATCCACTGCTGAATTAGAATATTTTGTTGTTGATATTAATTTCAATCAAATTGTTTGTATGAAATATATGTTGAAGGATATTAGGGTAAGCATTGAAGAGCCTATTGTTATTCACTGTGATAACACAAGCATAGTCAATATGTCAAAGAATCCAATATTACACTCTAAGACAAAGAATATATCAATTAAATATCACTTTTTGAGAGAGAAAGTTGTAGAGAAGGAAGTCAGATTGGAATACATCAGCACAAAGGAATAGATTTCAAATATTTTTACAAATCCTTTTCCAAAAGAGACCTTTAAGTATCTCAAAGGTATGCTTGGGGTGATGGCTCCACCTTGTGATAACTAAATGATGTAGGAATGCATTAGTCCAGTAATTATCAGAGCTTTATTATTCTTCTGGACTTTATGCTTGGTTCTAATCCTTAGGAGGAGTAGTTGCATAAGTAAAATAGATGAAGTTTTTGTGAACTGAGCACCTAGTATGTTGCAGGCATGATGATTTGAAAAGGCTACATCATAGGGGGAGACATTTTCTTGAATCCTATTTTAGGGGAAGAATTGTTGAATATATTGAGAAGGTTCTACTGAGGTGAATGCTTTTGGGTTGATGATTTTTCACACATATGTTTCCATCAATGCAAAAGGGGGACATTGTTGGATATTGGTTGGAATTTTTTATGTTGTTACTATTCAGGTTTTGTCATTGATGTCAATATATGACATATACTTCAGTTTTGAGTTGTTTGTATTAGACGAACTCTATTTCTGGTTGCTACAGGTAGTTGGACAAAGATGTAAGGACATTTTACGAAAGTTTAGAGTACACAAGATTTGGTTTATCATGTTGAAGGTTTATAGACCATATGTCTAAGTTCACATGAATTAATATGATGATTTGAGTGAGCTACAATTGTTTTGGTGAAGACTAGTTACATGACAAAGACAAGGAATTCAACAGAGTTAGTTCCTAAATTTTGACCATAAGTTGGTTGTGAGCTGGAATCATGTAATGTGAGATTAAGGCATGGAATACGACATAGGATATAGTACATTTTGTGATTTTTGGAGCTTGATTGGGTCATATTGATGTCACCGCTAGCTTATGAAACTTGGATAATTACTTCTGGGAGTCAACTAGGTGGTGTAACGTGTTCTATGGATTGACAAGCATTAATTATGGTTCTTGGTGCGTAAATTAATATTTATAATTGTTTTATATTTGTATTAGGTATCATGTGCATCTTAGCATTGGGTAATGTAATTGTCTATCCATTGGGGAATCCCTAACAACCTTTGATATTTGTAACTTGTATAAAGGAGAGTAAGTTTTCTAATATAATGTAAGGAATGTGTATGGGAGGTATGTGTGATTGTGCATGTGAGAATTGTAATAAGAGTAGAGATGAAGAGAAGAGGTATGAGTAGAATCTATGATCATTCCTTGTGCACTTCAATGGAACTGTAAATGAAAGTAAGTTTCTATCAGCCAATTCAGTCATTTGAATAGTAAGTTCACTTCTGAGTCTTGAAGGTGGGTTTAACCTTCTCCTAGGAGCAGTGTTCTAAGGCAGTGTGCCTGTTTGTTCTCATAAAATCCTAATAGGGTCGAAGGAACTTTTAAAAAGGGGTTATGTCCTTGAATAATAAGTGTTGTGGGTAAGTGCAAAAAGATGGGGGACCAAAAAGGGGGTATAAGATACCACTTTTTCCTGAAATCAGAAAACTCTGAACTTCAACAAGAAATTGAAGATAGTTAGACTCAAAATTTTAAGATGTGACAAAAACAAGAGTTGTAATACTCTGAATCTAGTTCCTAAACTACTAACTTATTTTGAAAATGGTGTAGATTAAGGCCCTCAAAAAGGGGGAGCACAAAAAGTGGTCCTATTATTTGTCCAAAAAAATAACATAGCGTCTGGTGTGCTCCCCCTAAAATGTTAACTTTTTTTTTGAATTTTTTTAATCACTCTAGTGAGAAGTTAGCTAACACCACCTAGTTTATCCCAAATTTTTTTGATAATTTTTTGATGAACGTATAATTTTTGATGATTTTACGAAGTGCACACATCTTGAAAACATGAAATTTCTGTGTGCTCCCCCTAGAAATCATTTTAAACTAATTGAAAATTAAATTTTATTTTTTTTAAAGTGTGTAGAATGGAGTCTAGTTTCTAAAAATGTAACTTATTGCAAAATTCGATGAACTAGCCAAAATCTATGCCCAAAATATTGCATGTTGGTTTTTTACAAAAAATAGACATACACACAAAAGAAATTAGAGTTGAATAACTTAACATAATCAGAATTCAAAATAAATTATATGCTTAGATAGCTAACAAAGAGATCTACAATATCACATCATCTAATTTTTACGTTCTTGAGCCACGAGTAAACTTGATGAGGAGCACACAAAAAAAGATGTCATTTTTTTTATGTCTGTTGGAAAACATGTCTCAGGCCTATTTCAGTCATCCAAGCCTTTGGGTTGGATCTCCAAGGAAAATCCAAGCCTTAGGATTGGTAAATTCAAGTCCTTTACAAAGCGTGCATGCCCTATAGGGTGTGCACACTATGTAAATTTATGATTTCCATAGCGCGGACGCGCTATGAAAATCATAAATTTACATAAGGTGTGCGCCCTATGTAAGATATAGATTCACATAGTGATGAGAAATATTCAAAGTGGGAGAAAGAGAGAGAGAGAGAGAGAGAGAGGGTGATGAGAGAGAGAGGAGAGAAGGGAGAGAGAGATACTGAAGGTCAGAGTGAGAAGGTGAGAGAGAGTGTGATAAGGGGGAGAGAGGGAGAGAGAGTATGGGGGAGGGAGAGAGACAAAGAGAGAGCACTCTCTCTCTCTCTCTAGAGAGAGAGAGAGAGCGTGATAAGGGGGAGAGAGGGAGAGAGAGTATGGGGGAGGGAGGGAGACAAAGAGAGAGCACTCTCTCTCTCTCTCTCTAGAGAGAGCGTGATAAGGGGGAGAGAGGAGAGA